>CM071936.1:51854877-52099177 GCA_016081115.2 Rehmannia glutinosa | reverse complement strand
AAAGGAGCCATCTTCTTTGAAGGACTTGTTTCCCACGTTCGGGCAGAGTCCTCACAAGACTCAGCTTTATCTTCTTTTCTTCGATGATTGCAAGCCCATTACAATCACGCCTTGTTTTGTCATTGCTGGTCAAAGCCAAATTTGATGTCGATACATTTGGCAACTATGTCCAACAACTTGTGATAATCCTCCTTCAAGCAGCTTCTTGTTTGTCAGCAGTATATTATTTTATCAAAGAAAGTCGGACTTCGCTATTTTTTTCCATGCGCGCCCAAGTTTACATCGCCTTCTTTAATCTCTAGGATGCTCCTTCACGGTAGTGAGCAATATTCACCAAATCCTGGCGTAGATAGTCACCGCTTTCCGTGAACAGATGACTTGATTCCTTCATCGTGAATCTCAAGATTCACGAGAATTGTGCGACCTCCTCCACATAGGTCATTGGATATTCTAACGTTAGAAACGGTTTTAGCCCGTGACGTTTCCAACTTCTCACGATTTTCTTCACTAGGTGTCGCTTGACTCGCTTCACCATTCCGTTTAAATCCACCGTCGAACCGGTGTGGATTTGCTTTCCTAACTTGGTAAAGTCATAAGTTGGTGCCATTTCTCAGATTATATCAAGGAAAACTTTAAATTGATTTGAAGGTTGATAGGGTTTCGAGAGTATTTTGCCTTTGCTTTTGAGAGAAAGAGATGAACGATTTTTAGAAGTGTGAGAGAGAAACGGACGAAAAATGGTTTAAATATGGTTTATGAAAGGATTTGCCTTGAACCTATATCCACGGGTTTCAAAGACTTTTCACCTCTTGTGTGCGATTTTTTTGTTGTCTTTGATTAGGTATATTAGGTTTTGCATGTCCTGGTGTTAGGAATTTGGAGTCACACATGTACTAACTAATTCAATGAATCGCAATCCGAAATCCCAGCTTTTCAATTTTTTTGAGTTTTCTTCAATTTTTCCAAGTCGCATGAAGGAGTTAACCAACAAGGAGCTTTCACTCAAATACCAAAGATAGCTCTTTTTCACATGATCATGCCTTTTTAGACAACAATACGCTTGAAGAAATTGGTCACAAGGAATAGCTTCACACAATGGGTTGGTAGCTTTTTCCTTGAAGGCCTCCAAGCATGATCAAGACTTTATTCACAACTCAACTACTGGGAAAAATTATCATCATTTTTTTGAATTGGAGAGATAAACTCACACCAGTTTTCCAAGGGAGACAATATATGTGACTAGTTCGAACCATCAATCCATTTTTTGCAGAAATGCATGATAAGTTTACAATGCATGGATGCCTACAAAAAAAAGTAATAGAGGAGAGGAAAAGAGATGCAACGTATGGATGTCACAACGGATGTGATGTGCAATGTTGTGACATCTCGTGTAACATTTCAGAGAACACACAAACCAAGAGACTTCCTTAAATTGGAGAATCTCTCAAAATCCAAAGCCTTGGTGAAGATGTCCGTGTCGATTTTCAAAGAGCAATATACTCAATTCGAATTATATTTTTCTCAATTAAATCTCGAATAAAGTGATGTCTAATATCTGTGTTTAGTACGAGAGTGTTGGACATAATTTTTGGAAATATCAATCGCACTCATATTATCATAATAGACAATTAGTGTTTCACTTTGCAAACCATAGTCCTCAATCATTTGGTTCATCCATAAAAGTTGTGTGCAACAACTCCCAATCGCTACATATTCGATTCAAAGAATGAAAGAGATACACAATTTTGCTTTTTGCTATACCATGAGACCAAATTATTTCCCAAATAAAAACATCCACCAATTGTGCTTTTTCGATCCACAACACTCCCCAATTGTCAATCGTAATCACTAAATCCCACAAGATTAGTGTTAGTGTCTTTTGTGTACCAAATTCTCAAATCAAGTTATGCCCCTACGTATTGAATAATACGTTTTAAGGTTTTTAAATGAGTAACCTTTGGATCAGATTGATAACGAGCACAAAGACAAACACTAAACATAATATCAGGACGACTGGCAGTCAAGTACAACAAACTTCCTATCATGCTTCTATACAAGGTGTGGTCAACACTTTCAGCCACATCTTTTTTACTCAACTTTTGACTCGACCCCATGGGAGTCTTCAAGTGAGAGGCATTTTCAAGATCAAATTTTTTCACAAGATTCTTAGCATACGTGCTTTGTGAGATAAAAATTCCTTCCTTCAATTGTTTAATTTGCAAGCCCAGGAAGTAACTTAACTCACCTACCATACTCGTTTCAAAAGTGGAGGACATGCAAGCAATGAATTCCTTTAACAGTTTATCCGAGGAAGAACCAAAAACAATGTCATCGACATAGATTTGAGCAATCATGATGTTATGATTTTTTTTTTGAATGAACAAGGTTTTATCAACTTCACCATGTTTCAAACCAATTTGAAAAAGGTATTCAGTTAGCCTACCGTACCAAGATCTAGGGGCTTGTTTGAGACCATAGAGAGCCTTTTTAAGCTTATACACGTGGTTAGGCTTAAAAAGGTCCTCAAAGCCTTTAAGCTGTTCGACAAAAGCTTCTTCATCTAGAAATCCGTTTAAGAAAGCACTTTTTACATCCATTTGGTGAAGAGTTAATCCCAAGTAACATGCAATAGCAAGCAACAAATGTATGGACTCAATACGGGCTACAGGAGCAAAGGTTTCATCACAATCCACCCCCTCAACATGTGTGTACCCTTGACCAACTAAACGATCTTTGTTGCGAATAATTTTGCCAGATTCATCTGTTTTATTTTTGAAAATCCATTTTGTTCCAATGACATTAACATCCTCTGGCCTAGGGACTAAAAACCACACATCATTTTTGACAAATTGGTCTAGTTCCTCTTGCATAACATGTATCCAAAATTCATCTTTAAGAGCTTCAACAACATTCTTAGGTTCAAAATGGACACAAAACAACATGTTCTCACATTAATACAATCGAGAGACAAGCGGACTATTCTTACCATATCACGATAGTTCACTCTACCTTTCCCTCTTGTCTTAATACCATCAACAATGTTACCAATGATTTGAGACGAGGTGATTTTTTCAATCCTTGTAGGTATGTCACCGCCACGATCCACGTTTGGATTATTAGTTTCTTCAACAGTTCATTGTCGAATCGAGTCCGACTCACCGCAGCATACACGGATGTGGACTCAGATGCCGCGTCACATTTGGTTCAGTATTGGAGATAGTTGTGTATGGAACTTCGGTCACATTCTCTATTACATCTGTGCCTACATCCTTTGCTGGGGCAGTCTCAACAAATTCGAGTAGATCTACAACATTATCTTCTTCACTCTTTCCTGCAATATCTAAGAGATCATCGAAGACAACATTTACGGATTCCATGATCGTCTTAGTACGAAGATTATAAACTCGATAGGCATGACTATTCGAAGTGTAGCCTAGAAAAAGACACTTGTCACTTTTCGAATCAAATTTACCAAGATTATCACGATCATTGAGAACATAGCACACACACCCAAAAACATGAAAATATTTGAGGTTTGGTTTCTTTCCTATAATAATTTCATAAGGGGTCATAGAACATCCAGGCCTCAAATATACACGATTCGCTATATGGCACACAATATTTAGAGCTTCAGCCCAAAACCGTTTTGAAAGTTTTTTGAACTAAGCATGACACGGGCTATCTCTTGCAATGTAAGATTTTTCCTCCTGTGCCACTCCATTATGTTGTGGAGTTTTAGGTGCAAATTCATGAGAAATCCCCTTTCTATCACAGAAAGATGAGAAAGAAGAGTTCTCAAATTCTTTACCATGGTCCGATCTAATTCTGGCATCAGTTAAATTATACAAGTTACAAACCTTTTTATGCCAGCTTCTAAAGAAATCAAAAGTTTCAGATTTCTCACGTAGAAAATATGTCCACATATAACGTGAAAAATCATCGACTATCACATACGAGTACTTTCTACCACCCACACTCTCAATCTATATAGACCCATGAGATCCATATGAACTAACTCCAGACATCTAGTGGTGTGGAAATGTGATGTCATTTGATGCGACACTCTCTTTTGTTTACCCATTTGACAATTTTCACACACACTGACACTTTTCATAGAAAATTTAGGCAAACCAATTGCAGCTTCGAATTTCACAAGTTCCATTAGCTTTTTATGACTAACGTGACCTAATTTTTGATGCCATAGATCAGTGTCATTTGTGTGTGCCCTGTGACAGAGTTGCTCATTACAATACTGATAACATTTGTCAGACGACCTCAAGCTTCAGACTCATCGAACCCTTCACAAGAATTTTTGTTGAACTTTACATAGAGATTATCATCACATAGCTGACTTATGCTGATGAGATTATCATTAAGACCAACTACATGAAGCATATTACGTAGCTTGGGTAGTCCTTCAATGTTCAGCGTCCTTTTCCCAACTATTTTCCCTTAGGCTCCACCTCCATAGGTAACATTGCCACCATTGTAAACTTCATAGTCAGTTAAATACTCCAAGGTACTTGTCATATCTCGTGAGCATCCATTATCGAAGTACCAAGATCCTACAACGTTAGATCTCAAGGAAGTATAGATAACATGACATTTAACATCAGATTTTTTAACCCGCATGCATTTTGAAAAATGATTACGAGGATGTCGTAACATCTGCGATGACATCTGACGTTCAGACCTTAAATCTGATTTCAGTTTATAACAGAATGGTTTAATGTGTCCAAGAGCATGACAATAATGACAAATAAAGTGGCGCTTCCATGGTTTAGACACGGGAAAAATTCCTTTTATTGTTGGAGGAATGCGAGGATTCTCCTTGTTCTTTGCTTTAACAAAACCGTGAGTTTTATAACCAAGGCCGCCTTTATCATCACTACCCATGGAAAGAATATCATCCAGTTTTGTGTTCCTAGAATTAAACTTTTTCATGCTTTCAAGAGACTCTTCAAGTTTAGAATTTACCTTTTCGAACTCAAGTTCTTTCTTGGTTAGATAGGCCTACAACCTGGTAACCACTTCCCCTTTGATCATCATTCTCCTTCTTAAGTCGATCATTCTCCTTCTTAAGTCGATCATTCTCCTCTTTCAAAGATCTCGTTCACTTTAATCCTTTTCAGCCAATCCTTATACAGGTTCACGTACGTGTCTTCCAGACTTTCACCATCAGATTCATCATCCTGTTCAACATCATTAGGAGCAGAGGTAAAATTAGAGACAGATAAGAGATCCTGTTCTTCAGATGTGACCTCAGATGTGATCAGAGAAGGTGTGATCACATCTCGGGCCACACCTCTGGCGACACCTGAAGGATTTATTTGGAGAGACTTTCGATCTTTCACCAAGGTGGTCAGAACCTTGGGTTCTTCCTGTTCATTCTTCTCACTGTCAAATTCATTATCACTCAAAGTCACACTCAAGCTCATTCCCTTTTTCATAAGAGTATTAGCACATTGGGCAGCATAGTGACCATACCCAGTACATGCCCTACACCTAATGGAGTCAAGAGTTTTTGTGTCAGACTTGTTCGATTTATCACCGGAAAGACGTTCTTGATTTTTTATCAAAGGTGTTCTTTTGAGAAAACTTGTTTGATTCAGACTTAAAAGGCTTTATGAAATTTTGAGAGTTTTTCTGACTTTTGAGTTTAAGGATCCTATCAAACGTTTTCGAGTACATGGCCATAGAATCATCTCCTAGATCAGATTTTTCAATCTCATTGGTAAGATCAGCAAAATCATTGGTAACTTTGGACTCAAGTTGAAAAGGAGACTCAATTTGAAAAGCAACTTTTTGACCCATACTCTCTATCCTGTTGAGCCATATTCATCTCATAGGTTTGAAGAATGCTAGCAAGTTTTTCGAGATTTAAGGAGGACAGATTGTGGGCTTCTTCTGTGGATGAATTTTGATGTTGTACCTAATAGGAAGAGATCTCATCATTTTGCTCACATAATTTTCATTGGAGATAGGGTCACCTAGGGCTTGAGCTTCGTTGGCAATATCACACAGTTTGGCATTGTAAGTGGCGATATTCTCATCCTCACGCATTCTAAGGTTTTCAAACTTATTGGTGAGCAACCTAAGTTTGATTTTCCGCACACCAGCAGATCCCTCACAATGACTTTGCAGAGAGTATCCCATGCATCTTTGGCAACAGTAAAATTTGCTATGATTTTGAACATATTTTGATCCACAGTACCAAAGATTGCCATTAATGCCTTCGAATTATAATTGGACAAAATTAATTCATCATTAGTCCAATCAATTTCTTCTTTGTCCTTGCAGTCACCTTCAATATCAATGAGTTTTGGAGGTGACCACACAGTAAGGATTGTACGCCAGGCCCTTTCATCAATTGATTTGATGTAGGCCCGAACTTTGACCTTCCAAATAGAATAATTGGAGCCAACAAGAATGGGGGGATGGAAAGTGGGGTTTATTTTGAGTATCCATGCTAACAAACACTCAGGATCAACATTTAGTGTCGTCAAGTGTAGGCTCTAGATGCCAATTGAAAGAATTATTGCACGGATATTTACCAAAAGTTTTGCAGAGTAAGGATGTGATTGCAGATGTGGTCACATTCACAATCACATGCAGCGGAATTTTGAAAACAATAACAAGACACACGGAATAAAATTGTCTACAAGCCAACAAGCATGTAGACGTGCAATATGGCAAAACTTTCTACTAGTAAAAATTGTTTGATTCCATATACAAAAACTAAAATCCAACTAGTAGAAACTCAACGAAAAACTCCTATCTAGAGTATATCGATCTATGTAATTCAACTCATCCAACAATAGCATGTGTGGACTACGTTAATCACAATACGAAAAATAATGGATGAAAAGCTAACAAACACACTAATTTGAATGTAATCTCGGATGTAGTCACATTCGAGATCGCATCCAGGCGATAAGACTCCTTGTGCTTGAATGACTCTTAATTCTCTTAAGACTCTTGTAGCTCTGGTGTATTTCTTGTGTACTGATTATGCACGTCTTCTTCCCTTTATATAGCCGTCCAAACTCTTCAAGAGACCTAATACACAAGGAAAGAAGATATATACAAATATATGACAAATAAATCACTTATGTTAGGAAACAAGATAACTATCCAAGAGTCCTAATGTATCAATACCATATCAATATGATTTCTTTCCAAATCTAAAAAGTCCTAATCATACCATAAGTCTAGAAAGGCAAGACAAATCAAAATCCACTCTTTATATAAGACAATCAAAAGTTGATCATACAGTTAATTATAAGATAAAACAATTCAATTAGAAATGGCATAACCAATCAATATTTATGCTTGTTTGTTTGATTCAATTCATCATAATCCTAGAATTAGAAAATTAGTCCATGCTGGTAGATGGATTCATCAATTCAATAGAAAGAAAGAAAGCAATCATAAACATCATTATGCAATAATAGCAATCACAAACAATCGAATATCATATAAGAAGAACGAAGAAGATTTGGACAATGCTTTAGAAATTCTCTGGTGGAAAATAAGCAATATCCATGTTGAATACAAGAGAAAGTAACAAAAATTAGGGTTTTAATAATACTAAGTAATAGAAAATATCGAAAATAGGATTCCCCAAGTCCATCTATAAGTCTAAAATCATAGACAATGTGGGAGAATTCAAAAAGAAAAGAAATCCTACAAAAATTTGGAAAAACGTAAAACCACGCGACCGTGTGTAATCTACAATGCCTAACGCGGTGATCACTCAACACCATATGTGAGCGCGTGCATTCACACCTAGCCTGACGAGCGTGACCGCGCGTATTCATGCACCCCTTGACTAACACGACTGCACACATCTCGCGCACGCCCGTTCAATATCTCTCGCGAACTCACGCAATCGCACGCCTAGTCCACCACCGTCGTCATCATTCTTTGTCCTACCGTTGACCGTCCTACCGCCCCTTTCACGATTTTAGGCCTGATTTTTTCACCAATTCATACATAAAATCATAAAAATAACTCACGTAACACAAAACACTAAAAACAATACAATGCGACATGAAACAAGACAATCACACAAACATGCACACAATAAACACACGAAACACACGCAAAAACATGTAAAACATGTATTGCATTAAATATTGTATTTGTCAATTTCTTTTTATTTTTTAAATTTTTTAAAATTTTCATTTTCCATCCAATTTTGAAGTATAATACATCAATTAGTCATCTTTTCGGGATCTTCAATGTGACACCTATATTGCATATATAAATATAAAATATAAAATAAACATAAAAATAAAAATATAAGATATAAAAATTTATTTTGTAATGGGCTTTCATAATTATGTATTTGGGTTGGTGGACATCAATTTGTATATTCATGTACTTTGACTATTTGTGATATACGTATAGTTGTTATTTGGGTTTAACCTATATCTTCATAATTATGTAGAATTGTATTTAAGTTAATTAAATTCAATTAAAAATATTTATTTTTAATTGAATAAAAACATCTCAAAACATGTATCCAAATATTATATATTACACATTATATATTTATGTTAGAAGAAAAATACACTCTTGAATGATTTTTCATGATTATGATATATGATATTTTGTCTTTTTGACTTCATCAATAAAAAATAGTAAATTGTATTTTCCGTCTTGTATTTGATGCTATTTTAAAATTATTATAATGCGGGTTAGATATAATTCATAGAACAATTAGAAAATTACACATGTCAAAGTATAAAATGGAAGCCTCACAAATATTGAGCCATTTCAAGAAAATTCCACTTTATTGATAAAATTTACTGACAAAAATGATTTTGTCAGTAAAATTTACAGTTAACTATAGAATAAAAAAATATTATTATTCTCCAAATTATACCGATAAATTACTGATAGATCACTGACAATTTTTAAATTTATCGACAGAAATATTATAGGTATTTACCGATAATTTTAGATTCTATAGGTAAAGTTATCTATAATGATATTACATACAACGATTTTGCCTATATTTTACAGTTATATTAATATTTACTTATATATTTTTCTATAGGTAACTGGTTGTTTCTTGTAGTGAGCCCGTAGCACGATATCACATCTAGTTTAAACTTAAATAAGAAGAGAGAGGCCATTCCATTTCTAATCCAATAAATTATATTTAGGAACGCTAGCCAAATTCATATATCCTGATCAGTCAAATTAATTGTAATTTATTACACAAAACTAAATAAAATAAACTTCTAATATCGAAATTAAAGTACTACTCCTTTTTTTTTTCTCACTTTACTTAAGTCTCAATGAGCCGTAGTCTTCAAATGGGGTACATTAGTCAATTGGTTTGACTTCCCATCAAATCATAATTTCAAATATTAAATATGTCAATTCGTTATGAGTGATCTCAACAATATTATTTACAGTGTAAAATTCACTTTACTCTTTATACTATCCATTTTGTATCAAATATCCCAATAAGAACCCTATGATGCATTCCAGCATATATACATTTCTCCCTCTAGTTTCTATAAATGAGTTTAAGACAACCTTTGTACATTGGAATTCAGATTTGTTGTGCTATTGTTTGAACTATAAGTTGTATATTTGGAGACACATTTTGCCAAACAACTATTAGCACTTATATGTAGCAAATTGCCTTAAAAAGACAGAATTGAACTCTTGCCCGATTCTTACTCACTTTGCCCAAATATTATTAAAACCATTTTCAGATGAGTAAGATTATACTCACGTATTTCTCAACAATATATACATGCACTATGTATGGGTACATGCATACATGTGTGCTTGGCCTGACAAAAGAAACAGAGAAGAACAAATTAATATATACCTAACAAATTTCATGTGAAAAAAAAATATAAACTTGGCGTTAATCAAATAATCATGTTAGTTTCAAGGTCCATGGATATGGGCAGCAAATATTTCATCATCTTAATTTAAAGGGTAGCGCTCTTCACACCCCCAAATCCTCTTAATACACCTCTTTCTTTTAGTTATGTAATTTTTATATATTTTAAAAGACTAAATACCATTACTACCCCTTAAATCTCTAAGTACACCCCAATTCATCCATGTATTTTGTATTTGCCATCCGTGTGCCCATAAGAGGATTATATAACTAAACCAAGAGTTATATAACCCATCGTGTGCCCAATTCACCCCAATTCACCCATGTGTAAATTACTTGAGGTTTTAACCTCAGATTCAATGCTGAAATGGAGGTGAAGAACCCAAGGTTTTTCTCACCACTTTAACTTGAATCTTAGGAATTTTCAGGTAACCATAGATTTTGAACAATGGAAAAGATGTGCAGTCCTCCTGTGTTTCAGAAGCCAAAAACAGTAATGGACTAAGAGGCATTTTATCTCCAACAAGTTTACGTTTTCATCCTTCATTTTCAAGATAGAGGTTTTTTCTGGGCCATTTTAATGTTCTCTCGCCAACGAAAATAAAAACCATCTGTGGATTTAGAATCCCAAACCCTCTGTGGGCACCGCTGTGGTGTTCCTCTCTTTGAAAGAAGGAGTGTATTTAGAAGATTGATGGGGTATAAAGGGTATTGATGTCTTTTAGATTTATAGAGATTATGTAATTAAAAAAAAAGTGTATTTAGAGGAATTGGAGGTGTGAATAGCGCCCCCTAATTTAAATTTGCTCGATTTTTAGACCTAATTTTTGAATTTGCAACTATACATATGTGCAACACGTACCAGTTCTTGGAAAAAATCTGTTTTTTTTTTTTTTATCTCTTTTTAATTTTATATTTAAAAATTATTTTCTCATCATTGTTTGGCACTAGAAACGTATTACATGCAATGACTTTTTACCAACCCCAATCCGTACTTTTTTTCCCCTATAATTTTGTCATGCCAAACCAAACTCATTGAAAGTTTTGATGCAAAATTTAGAGTCGAGAAGATATTGAAAAATAAGAATATAAAAAATATTAGGTAAATTCAAAATTCACGGGAAAAAATCTCAAATTGAGTACTAAAGAATTTAAAATTTATTACAGTTTCAAATTATGTCCAATAAACTCAATAAATTTATTATAATGAATTCAAAATTATTCAAACAATTCAAAGGCAAACCTAAGGCTGTGATTGGATGTGGAAGAGATTCCATTTTTGTTCCGTTGCAGAATATTTTTTGATTAAACATGCGATTGTTTATGAATTTTTTTTAGAAAATATAGGCCTTGTTTGTTTATCTTTCCAAAAGCCTATTTCCATTTTCCAACTATACATAAAAGTGGAGTCATGTTTGTCCATAAAATTTCCAATGCAAATCATCATTTTCATTTTCTATTTTTCACATAAAACAACATCTCAAACTTATACACTACCCTACATCACTTATCAATTACTATTATCATATTTTAACACAATTATACATTTGGGACCCATCACTATCAACTTTATCTACATAAAATATTATTATTTTTAAATTATATCTATCTATTGGGACCCACCCACTACAATCTTACAAATATAATATTATATATTCAAATAAAATATTGAAAGTGGACCCCACCACTATCAACTTTTCAATTACTATATATATAAAATAATATTTCAAAACTACTCAATCAAACACAATCTCATTTCCAACCCTACATAAAACACATTTTAATTCATTCATCGAAACATAATTTCAATTTCCACACGAAAACCAATAAATTCTCAAAATTCTATTTCCAACTCCAGAAACTGGAAATGGACCATGGAAACATAAACAAACAGGCCCATACTTTTCTCTCACTTTCACTTTTTCTCATTTTTTCTCTTACCAATCACATCTACATATTTTTCACAAAAAACTAATCATTATTACACATTCTCCCACAAATTTCACTATTCATTCACTCACACATTTTAACTACCAATCATATCCAATCATTATTACACTTTTTAATTCAAATTAGCTTTCATCATTACTTTTTCATCTCAAATCCAATCACGCTCTCAAAATTCATCTTTTTTCTTCCAAATTTTTTTTACCACTATTCTCTAGCAAAATAAAATTTTTTAAAATGAAAACATATCCAATCGCTCCCTAAATCTTCGTTAATTCGAATCATTAGTAACAGTAGCAAGAGTAAGAAATATCATATATTGAAAATTGTATTTTTTCTTTTATATTGACCTTTGAATTCTCAAATTTACAAGAGATATATTCTAATTATTTCAAATATAATTTAATGAAGGAAGAGGAAATGAAACAAATCACGATCTCCCACGTACACGTGTATATTTATTAGTTATGCCCCACCAATTATTTATTTGTCAAATTATCATATCACCATTACTATTTAAGGAGAGAACAACAAATTGTGGCATACTTGCATTTACTATCAACGAGTTGGTGCACCAAAAATTGTTTTTGGCATTTATTTCCTACTGATTTAGGCATTTAGCTTGCCCAGTACTTCAATGCACAACTGTGGATTTCAACATTGTCAATTGAGGCTTCATATTTTCTATTCCACTCTCTATTGTATATTTTATTATTCAAATGAATACTATGAATATAAAGTAATATATATTCAAATAATCAACAACATATGTTTATCTTATAATCACTTCAAAATGAAATAAAAGAAGTGGAACATAAAATTTTAGTCAGTCAACTGATGGCTTTGTTTGGTTTTCATTTTTGAAATTGATTTTTTCTTCTTGATGATTATTGTATTTCCTAAAAATGGTATTTTCTATTCTAAATTGCCAAACAATCATTTATAATATTAAATCATATTCTTATTTTATACCATCACTATTTTAATGTAACAATATTGATAATATATAGTAAATTCTTCAAGATCCATCACATTATTTTTTTCCCAAACGAAAAAAAGAAACACATGGAGATTTTCTTCTTGATAACAGAAATCCACATCCCCTATCCTTTGGGTGCACAATGTGTAAGCCCTCTGGTTTGACACAATAACAGACAAACTACGCCAACCAGGAAGAAATTCAAGAAACACATGGATTTTCAAATTGCATACCCTGTATCAAAGTTTATTTCTTAAAATATTTAATAATAACACTAACCAAAGCTCATAGAATTTCACTAAATAAAATCTATTATTTACAACTAATTATGAGTTTTTGTTTCAAGTTCCATACAAAAAATGGGAATTTAAACACTAATGATAATACTTTTTTCCTTAACTATTTTGCGGAGAATCTCGAACGGATGTTCATGGGAGCATATTTATGAGAGATTCATAATTTTAAACCCTAAATCTTCCAACTTCAAGAACGTCCATAGGATGGATTATGTTCAACAATTAGATAGTTCTACTATGCAACAACCTGGTTTTATCAACACGATTGATTTAAATTCTTCTCAACAAATTCAAGGGACTCCCAAGAATGGTTTACGTAATCAAAGTCCGATGAACTCGGGTAAGGCTCCAATGTTTGCTCAAACCCTATCACCTGGGGATACTTCACAACCCGTAAAAAAGGGAGAATATTTCTCTATTACCATGGATGAAGAAATATATCAACAACGCACTGCGGAACTTCGTGATTCTTTGATTGACTGATTATTGATTCCTAAAGGTACGAAACCTAGTTCTCTCGAAGATCTTAAGAAATAATTGACATAGGTTTGGAGAGTTAATACCGGCTGGCGTCTCATACCTCTTGGAAAAGGGTATTATAATATACAATTCTCTAAATTAGCTGATCTTAATAGGGTTTTCCTTAAACCTTCTTGGAATTTAAAACTGGGTTCCATTCGTCTTATGAACTGGATTCCAGATTTCAACCATAACAGGATTAATTCTTCCAAGACTCAATTTGGTTAGGATATGTGAATTAAGCACGGAATATTGGCATCCGACTTTGATTATGAAGCTGGCCAGTGCACTTGGAACACCAATTGGTCGCCGGATGTTCTCTAGTGGGGGAGGTTGGTCATTTTGTTAGTGTTCTTATTGAAATGGATTTAAATTCCCTTTACAAAGAGTTTATTATGGTAGAAAGGATTGGACATTGCTCCTTCATATCCCTTAGCTACGAAAACCCGCTTTAATTTTGTGCGCATTGTCGAATGTGGGGCATTCTATTACTAATTGTAGACAAACTTCCACTCATGAGGCGAAGAAAACTATTAACAAGTGATCGTGTTCCGACAGTCCGATTAGAGGAAGATTGGAAGTTGAAGGAGAATATTGAAAGGATTTGTATAGTAAGATGAAGGAAGTTATTCGAAACTTGGGTTAAAGTCTCGACTTGACATGCTCGTCTTTGCGACCAGAATACCGATACATGGGGGAGGTTCAACAAATTCGGGATTTCAATCGAAATTCTTTTGATGTCTTGGAAACTAACGGAGGTTATACACGATCAGGTTGATGTACCAAAGAAATCACATGCCGTAGGTGACAAAATGGGGAAGTGGCAGGATCAAGTCCACCAGGATTCGAAGGGTCATGGGCAAGTAAACATTAACAAGGACCGTACTATGGTTCTTTACAAGCCAGGTTCGCATGGGGCTAAAATGGACGCTCAAAATATGGTGGTTTCTACTAATTTGGATGCAAGGGTGTTGCCGACAAGAAAAAGATGGTCGGATATGGCTGACGAAGAAGAACAAGACAAATTAGAAGCTTTAAAGATTAAGCTAGGCGACTCCTCAACTACTCCGCTTGTCTTCCACTCATGTGATTCCTCGGAAGCTATGAATACTATGGCAACTGTGGCTTGAGGATCTTGGGCCGATATTACACATGATACATCAGATCATCAAGACGATATTCGAGCACGTGCTAAAAAAACAAATGACAGTGCTATTCGAAAATCCTTTAGAAATAGACGTCCATCATTTAGATTGCGATTTTAAGTTATTTTTGTTATTTTTTTTATGTCCTATCAAAGATTTTCCCCACTGGGTTTTACTTTAATAGGTTTTTACGAGACCCCTATTTTAAAGCTAGTTGCTTAGTTTGTAAGTAGTGCTCTTCATTTTCCTTTTTAATTATATTTCGCATTTATTCAAAAAATATTTGATTTATTTTTATAATATGAGCATATATACTTAATTTATCTATACACTGTTATCTTGTTCGAGGCAAATTATAATTATACGTGTGTCTCAACTTTCAAGAGTATTCATAAATATGTGGTGCAATTTTTAAAAACTACATGTGCATTATAACATTAAAATAAATATAGTTTTTTTTAAACCATAAAAATACTGAAATATTTCTTAGGACAAAATACATTTTACTTTCCCCAATTAAAATATGTGGAACTTGACATATTGTCCAAAAACCCTAAAAGAACTTGTCAATGTAATTTTGATTATTTGATATTTTTGATTATCCCCACAATTAAAATATGTGGACAAAAATACCCTTAATAACAATTATTTTTAACATGTTTTTGATAATTGTACCTTAATTTTGATTTTATATTCTTTATTTCAATTATTTTTATTAAAACATGATAAAAAATAATTGTTATTAAGGGTAATTTTGTCCACGTACTTTGATTGAAGAGGGTAACTGTTATATTGTCAAGTTTAGAGGTATTGGTACATTAGGTCAAGTTTAGGGTATAATATATTTTGCCCTATTTTATATTGAAAAATAAATAAATAAAAAGAATCCCCAAAAAAGTTGAAAATGATGAGTGTACAGAAGAATGGTCCCCAAATTATGAGGTGGTTAAATCTTTTGTGAGGGTTTGTTAGCTGTCAATCTGTCATCACAGTCAAACAAAATAAGTATTATTTTTTTTCTTTGTTTATTTAAAGGTAAATGAACATTCTGTCAAAAACCTTCTTGTCTGCAATCATATTGTATTTGAATCTGGTGAGCAATATAATATATATATATATATATATATATATATATATATTTTGTTCTATTGGTGCAATTGTTTCTTATTAAAGTGCAGCTAAATAGTCTTCTCAAAAAAAAAAAAAAAAAAAATGCGAGCAGCTAAATATAATATGGATTTCTTTTGCCAATGGCTTAATATAATATAAGTGATGATACTGAAATTTCAAGGTTTGTTGATTTTCTAGTATATATATTGTTCGGTTTGATTTTTGTGAAGAATAAATGTCATTTCCAGTATTTTTAACGTAGTTTGTTGTTTTTCGTGTGAACTGAAGATACATTTAGAACATCGAAGTGAGAGAGAAATTTTATAGGTTCAAATTAAAATGAAAATTTATTTGGTTAAGTTGATTCTTCGATGTTTTTCTTGTTATGAAAAAAAGGTGATAAATTATGTTATGTTTGGAAGTATATGATGATACGAACTGAGTCGAGCTGAGCTGGAAAAATATGTCCCGTAGCCATTCAGCTGATGATGACAAAAACCGTCCAGGATAACGTGAACCGACCAGGATGACGTAAGTAGCCGATCTGAGGACGTGGCACGAGCCGAGCTCCGCTACTACAACCAAATAAAATCTAGCAAGTGCTCCACTCAAAATCTCCCACTAACTGGATTCAACACACCAGTGGCAGACCAAGATGCCACCTGTCGACGAGTCAAAGGGACAAGTCAACAAGTTCCTCTCAACACATGGCCAACATGCGCCTCATGCACACCAGGGAGAAGACATGTGTCCCACAATTATCCCACTATTATGCTAGATGTAATGATGATTAGCCCATTAGTTGTATTAGTATAAATAGATCTCATTTATTAGGAGAAAGACAGGAGAGAAAATCCTACTATATAGCTTGTAAAATTCAAACTGAGTGTACGAAATCGACCAAACACGCCCGCTTCGGTATTCGATATAAAAAGGCAGAATTAGCCACTTTTCACAATCACAAATGTTTGTTTTATTTCCGCATAATACTATTTTAAGTATTTTCTTTGTTGGTCCAAGAAGAACATCAACAAATTGGCGCTAGAAGAAGGGCCCGCCTGGTCGAAGTCGGTTTTCGAGAAATCGAACTATTCTAGCCAAGGTAATCCGTTTCATCCTCTTATAAAAAATGAGTGAAAATTCGAGAAACCCACGTAGAAATGAAGATCCACCACAAGAGACCCGGAATGGCCAAAATACCAACGGCCAAAATGTACCCCCAGTGGGATCGGGGCGTGGTGTTATTACCCTTACATGACTTTTCACCAACCAAACTTCATCCAACAAATGAACCAACTCGTTACCCAAGCCCTTGCAAATCCTCCACCACAAATACAACCTCCCCACCGATAAATCCCCCATGAGTAGATCCACCATCAATGCCAACCTCAAGATGCAACACCTTCAAACAATGACAATCAGAAGTCAACTCCGAAGCAGACAACCCGATGAGAGACGTGAAAGAATGAGGCCGCGAGAGGCGTTGTGGGGAACACAACAGAGTGGGAGAATCGTCACCTTTACTTCATCACCCCCATCGGGCCCATTTAGTATTTGCGGGCGCCGGGGGCGTACCCGACCAGAATGGCCTTTGTCGTCCATTAATTCCAGGGCTCGATTTCACGATGACAGAGAACAACCTAGGGCCAACCGAGCTCAAGGCCCCACTCCAATTAATGAACGAGACGTAGAGATACTTTGCCTTCGACGCCCGTCGAATGTATTGGAGGAAACACCCGATGATGCTCACTACCACCGAGCCCCTGACGGATGTGACCATATGTTGTGTCACCCTTCGCCCCACACATTTTTTCAACTCCTCTCCCCACAAAGTTTAAAGTTCCCCAAATTGGTCTGTGTGATGGTGAAACCGACCCAACTACTCACATCCACAAATACTTGGCATGGACAGAGTTATACGGTCCAAGTGATGCCATCTCGTGCGAGCGTTCCATTAACCTTAGGCGATCGAGCCCATCGTTGGTTAGGACCTTCCCTCAAGCGGTCCATTCGTTCATGGAATGACACGATGCCGATTTCACCACCCATTTTTCGACATCCAAAGTCCGCGCAAAGGGCAAAGGACTCTCTTGTAAACAACAAACGGGGCAAGGATGAGCCGCTAAAAGTTACATCGCCGATTCAACAAAGCGATCCGAGAGATGGAGCGGTCTCGGATGATGCAATGCTCATAGCGGCAATGGCCGGGCTCGCTCCCGATCTTGATTCAATTATGCTATCCACGAGTCGGGGCAAGCACTTTTCCAGGAGTTCCTTATTCGCGAGAACTTCACATAGCGCCGAGGAAGTTATGGCCGGCATACAACCCGAGCAAAAAACTCAGGACGCCAAAAAAGATGGTAAGAAAGAAGCCGCCTCTAGTTCCGGGTCGGGGTTCAAGTCATTCACAGAGAATCCGACCACGAGATACAAGTCATACAAAAAATCCACGCCGAGGTGGCGTCAATGAGGAGCACACTTGACCCATACTCCGTCGCCCATTTGGAACGATATCAAGAGCCTTATTCTCTGCGCCACCAACTCGCCCTTTGAAGTTGGATCCGTCCAAACTGGACGGAAACAGATATTACTGCTACCACAAGTCAATTGGGCATGAAACAGATGAGTGCCGAGATCTTATTTGAGAGATCATGAGGATTGTTCAGAGGGGAGGACTGAAGCGGTATGTTCATGAGCTCCCACCACCACAGGCCTCGCTCCTAGAACAAACCGAGGAGTGGCTAATCCGGTTCATTTACCACCTCACAACAAGAACCAGGACAAGATATCGACATTGATCAACACTAATAGGGCCATAGATAACCGGTCCATGCGAAAAAGAAAGTCGTGGTCGAGAAGGCTGCGAATCGGGCAAAGCGTGAGTCCGAGTTGCCGACATTCGAGAAGGTCGACCTACGGTACTTTACTTTTTCCGATCAAGATGCTGATCAGCTTGTACAACCCCCACCCTCTGGTCGTGACGACACCGATCCTGGGCATACCCGTGAACATGATCCTAGTCGACTCGGGTAGCTACACCTCAGTCATATACATCAGAGCTTTCAAAAGATTGAATGTCGACGACAACTATATCCGGTCGTGCAACGACATCATCTTGGGTTTCAGAGGGGGAAGAATCGTCCCACTTGGTGAAGTCGACCTATTCATTCAACTGGGCCAGGGGGCCCATAAGAGAACGATCATCACTACCTTCAGTTTCCGAATATGCCGCCAGCTTGGTACTCATCCGATTGGATAATTCAATTCAATATCCAGTTTATTATATCAGCCAAGCCTTACACGATGCCGAACTAAGATATCCTCTGATGGAAAAGCTGGCATATGCGTTAGTTATCTCGGCACAGAAGCTAAGGTCGTACTTTTTGGAACACAAGATCATTGTGTTAACAAATTATCCTTGGAACATTTCGGGTCGGATGATCAAGTGGGCCGTAGATATCAACCAATTCAAGATTTCATATACGTTGAGAACAGCTATCAAAGGACAAGCGATGACAGACTTCATCGCAGAGTTTACTCCGTCAATTCAACTAGACATCATCGAAGAGCAATAATGGAAATTGTTTGTCGACGGCTCTTCCACCGTAGACCGAGCAGGGGGCGGGATTGTGATAATAAATCCAAAACATAAGTGCTACTGCTCGGCCGTACGGTTCCAGTTCCCGGCGACCAACAATGAGGCGGAGTATGAAGCGTTAATAGCAGGTCTGGAAATGGCAGTGTTGATGGGTCTGAAAACACTACTCGTCCACAGTGACTCCTAGTTGGTAGTCAATCAAATAAATGGAGTGTATGAAGCAAAGGAGCCGAAGATAGCACAGTATTTAGAACTTGCAAAAGGAAGACTTTCTCAGTTAAAGGCAGAAGTAATACATATACCCAGAACCAATAATGTACAAGTGGATGCATTGGCAAGGCTAGCATCTAGCCCGAGAACCAATCTAATCAAAGACATTATGGTAACCCACTCATCTTCACCTTCATTGAACACAAAAAATATAAATGCCAACGAAGGTGCCGAGCCGACATGGATGACACCAATCATTCAATACCTGAAAGCACGGGATTCAACTAGAAAACAAGGCCGAGGCCAGAACATTAAGAACACAGGTTGCTTGGTACACTATAGTGGATGGGGTACTATACAAACGCGGTACTCGGCCCCACATTGCTCAGTGCTTGTTAGAAACGGATGCCGACTACGCTATCCGCGAGGTACATGAAGGAATCTGTGGAAATCATGCGGGGGCCGCATACTAGTATACAAGCGATCCGACAAAGGGTACTCATCGGCCGTCCTGAAGCGGGACGCGATCTTATTAGTCAAGAAATGCGAAAGGTGTCAATGATTCGCACCACAAGTCAAGTACCACCCCGAACATCTCACTTCAATTTTCAGTCTTTGACCGTTTGCCAAATGGGGAGTAGACCTTATCGGACCACTCCCCACTGGCAAAGGGGGCGTGAAGTATGCCATAGTCGCAGTGGACTATTTTACTAAGTGAGCCGAGGTGGAACCCCTAACGAAGATAGACGAAGAAAAGATTGTCAATTTTATTTGGAAGTCAATCATATGTTGGTTCGGGATACCATACTCGATAATGAGACAATGGAAAATAGTTCAATAATCGAAGATTTTCGAACTTTTTGCCAAAGCTTTCATATCAAGAATCATTTCTCTACCCCATATCACCCACAATCTAACGGCCAAGTCGAGGCGGTGAATAAAGTCCTCAAATATAGGTTGAAGATGAGACTACAATAATCCAAGGGAAATTGGCCCGAGGAGCTACCCGGAGTATTATGGGCTTATAGAACAACACATCGATCTACCACGGGTGAAACACCCTTCTCCCTGGCACATGGTGCCGAGGCCATCATTCCAGTAGAAATTGAGGCCCTAACATTCAGAATTGCTAATTTTTCAGAAGAAAAGAATGAGGTCGCCCTACGAGCCAAACTGCATATGTTAGAAGAAAAGAGATGCAGTGCCGAAATGAAAAATGATATATACAAACAGAGAAGCGAAAGGTACTACAACTCAAAAGTGAAGGAAAGGAAATTCCTGATCGGCGATCTAGTCTTGAAAAGGGTCACCGGGACCGAGCCCAGCCAACTAAAGCCGATCTAGGAAGGTCCATATAGAGTTAGCAAAGTATTGTTAAATGGGGCGTACGAACTCGAGTATTTGAGTGGGGAGAAATTCAACCATCCGTGGAATGTATCTTATTTGAAGAAATATTATCAATAAAGTTCAAGTTTTCCGAGTAAAAATCAATTATCTTAAATTCTATTCATCTCGGCCAATCCCCAAGCACATCACGTAACTTTACGTCTCAGCCTAGATCCGAGCACATCATAAATAACTATTTTTGAAATTCGACCTAGCATCCAGCTCACTACAAGCAAGACTCGGTCTAGCCCCAAGCACAACACTTACAAAACAAATTTACTCAAATGTTCATGCAGATCAACTTCCGTCTCGACATCTAATCCATACATCCTTCTATTCAAGTATACCGAGCTCAACACTTGGCGAAATTTAGAAAGAACAACAAAATAAAGAAACGACTAGAAAGAAATTATCATTAATGACAAAATATGTACATGGGGGCCCGAGGCCGATTACATCAAAAGGGCAAAGGCCAGTTACATAAAAAAAACAAAAAAGGAAAAGTACAAAAACACGCTATGGAGCGAGAGGCTGGGTTCCACCAGGGGCAGGAGTCTAGGTCGGACCGCCTGAGGCCACTTCCTCCTCATCTTCATTGGCTAGAGGGGCATCTTGCTTGGAGATGGCACCCGGGAAGCGAGGACGAAGGACAACCAGTGCATTCGAGCCATCAAACTCTTTTTGCAGATCGACCACGGTCTTACCTTTCTTGAGGTCCCCAAGGATCTCCTCAATACTGGTGGCATGCCTACAGGTCAACATATATGCATACTCCCCCGACCGTTTGTAAGTTCTTACGGCCTCCGCCCGAGCCTCTTCCAATTATTTCCGGAAGGCCTCCTCCATCTCCCTCCGGATCTTGGCCTCTCGCCTCTCCAGCTCCCCCGAGTGCGCGACCACCGCCCTTCTCAACTCCAAAACCTCTGCACGGAGCTCCTCCTCAGCCTTTCTCGCCTGGTACCGAGCAGCCCTAGCTTCCTCATCATCCCTTTTTTTAGTATTGGCCACCCTCACGGTCTCTTTGGTCTGGGACTCCAAGAAATCTTGAATCCCACGTAAGGTAGCGTGGGCCTCTCTCAGATTGCCATGGTGCCTCTCCAGGTCGCGCGCCTACCCAATCATATGCCACAGGGTGCTAATAATTCTGCCAGACAACCCCATAGCATATTGGGCCTTCTCCTCCTACCCGATCTCCAAGCAGAATTGCTCTATCCCAATCGTCCAAGCTTGGACCAAAGATATCTGCACAACCCGACCCGGCCTGCAGCGGCAATGCCTCCACCTGCTCGTCGTGTCGACATCGAGCACTTAACAAACTCTATAAACCACTTAGGTCTCGCATCGCCCATACCTTCACAAGCTTTCTCGTGACCAAGGTTCGGGGGGATAAAATATCCTTCCTGCCCCAGATCGTCCGAAAAGGCCCACCGCCGGGATTCATTCAAAGTTTCCCCTAAAGGAATGTTAATTGAGGGCACCGCGGGGTCGGCCCGATCCTTTCGATCAGTCGGGCTCATTTATTTCTATCCTACTCCCCCTCCTCCTCCTCCCCGAGGGCTCATCCTCCTCTTGATCATCCACAATCGGGCGCTTGCCACCTTATTTGGACCTCGACCCGCCTCTCCTCCTCGGCCCCCCGGGGGCCCGGTATTCGCCCCTGGCCCCATGGGCAATAGTCTGCTTACCCGGTTAAGACGAGCAAATACGTACACCCCTGCTGGACCTACAACAAACAAACAGAGTATGAGGGTAAGCAAAGAAGATATCGAAATGCAAGGAAAACCAAACTTATGAAAATATGCTCACTCTGGGTACCGGTCTATCGCGGCAATCTAGCC
Organism: Rehmannia glutinosa; assembly: GCA_016081115.2. Classification (NCBI taxonomy): domain Eukaryota; kingdom Viridiplantae; phylum Streptophyta; class Magnoliopsida; order Lamiales; family Orobanchaceae; genus Rehmannia; species Rehmannia glutinosa. The sequence continues at coordinate 52,076,278 of CM071936.1, read as the reverse complement.
TGCTCAACCTGCTCGGCCATGGAAGGCACCTGCCTAAGAGGCTCAGACCTTCATGGGGTCGCCCCAACCTGTTCAGCCCTCGGAGGCTGTGTCTCTGGCACTAGCGTCCCGTCTTGTTCAGACGGACTCTACCCGCCTTGCTCCTCCCAGACAACCTCTTCCTTGGCCTACGACTCAGCAGGCAGCCTACGATGCAAACCAGCCCGAGACAGCTCTGCCTCTGTAGCCAAGATTTGAATCCTCCTATCCAATGCGGCCAATGCTTGGATGTTTTCTAGCCGATTCACAAAAGCGGCTGAAAGAAGGTTTGGGGAAGGACGATTCCCTGCATGTAAAGAATAAAGGACTAATGATTAAAAAAATTCTTGAAAGTTTAAAGAATGAAATACACTTACGAAAATCATATCGGAATTCGAGCGGAGGAGAAAGGAATGAGTCCCCTTGGCGAGTCAGCCAGTCACCACCAACCCAGAACCACTTGTCCTTCCATTCCTTTAAGGACTGTGGAAGGCTCAGAACCAACCCGTCTGGATAGTCGGGCCGGGTCTGTATGTAGTACCACCCCGAGGGCCGCCCCCGCCCCAGGGTCGCCTTCGACACAAACAACTCATTCAACTCTTCAAACTGAGGCGCATAAGTAGTTATGACGATAGAAGAGGACGAGGAGTCTAATTATCCGACCCAGGTCATCGGATGCACTTGGGACAATGACAGGTTCCACCTCCTGAACCACTTAGTTATCAGCCTCGCAGGGGAAACCTTAGCCCATACAAGAGACTATGGGCATACATAGCAATGCACCCCGGGGGCGAATGGTCAGGCACCTCGGCATGATCAGGCAACCAGAAATACACCGACGAATGGATCTGGTGCCTCTGATGAAGGGCGTCCAACTAGTGCTGCATCATCATACCCGACTGCTCATTCTGGTCGGTCCGAGTCCATCCCTCCACCACATTCAATAGGGAACTGCTGCATGGCCCTGCGGCCCCAGCCCTATCCGGCTCAGCCCTTTGTCCTGCCATATCCGAACTGCCTTAGCCCTCCCCACCTACATCGGGGCTTCTGCGGCGGCCGTGCCTCTATCCTCGGCACCCTCGCCTCATCGCGATCATCACGTCCAACATCCATATTCAGATTTTCTGAGTTGTTTGAGTTACTTGCTTACTGGTTTGAACCCTCTGCTTGTTCTCCTGACCCCTCCGGAGACATGCCCGTCTTATATACTTGGCTCTCACGGATCAATGTGATAGGGGTGGGATTAAAGATCACATATCGCTCACTTAAGGGAACCTCTGGCTCAAGACTGTTGTTTGAACTGGAGACGTAAACAATGTCCAGACTCTCTGGGTTTGTTTCTCTTTCTGGTGAAGGATCGTCAGACGGAGGATCTTCGATTTCAACTTCAATGCTAAAATCTCGATTTTGGCTGTCGTCAACAGAACCGGACATGTCTTTTGAAAAAAGAAAAGGAAAGAAGAAAGAAAGGAAAAATTTGAAAAGTTACCTAAGTGTTCTTGAGCTTCTGCTCTCAAAGCCGACCTGAAATCTCCTGCTCGGTCTCCGCAAATGCTAGTCTGTATGAAGTGAATGCGAAAGTGAAAAATGAAAGAGGAAAGCCATATTTATAGGTTAACTTCCATCGGAAGTATTGCACCAGTTGGAGGGGGCGCGTCTTTTCAAATTCAAAAAAGTTGTGTAACTGTCACGTCCCCACGTTTCCCGCACCATGAAGGTCCAACAAGTGATAGCTGTCAGCAAACCATTTGACTTTTCATTTTTTCTCTTCCCAATTAAAGTTTAAATCTGTTTCGAAGAATCTCCTCCTCGGAATTAAACTTGGGGGCCATTGATGATACCCAAGCCGAGCTGGAAAAAATATGTCCACGTGGCCATTTAGCTGATGATGACAAAAACTGTCCAGGATGACGTGGACCAACTAGAATGATGTAAGTAGCCGACCTGATAACATGGCACGAGCCGAGCTCGGCACACTACAACCAAATAAAATCTAGCAAGTGCTCCACTCAACAAATCTCCCACTAAGTGGATTTAACACACCGGTGGCAGATCAAGATGCCACCTGTCGACGAGTCAAAGGGACAAGTCAACAAGTTCCTCTCAACACATGGCCAACATGCGCCTCATGCACACTAGAGAGAAGACACGTGTCCCACAATTATCCCACTATTATGCTAGATGTAATGATGGTTAACCCACTAACTGTATTAGTATAAATAGATCTCATTTATTAGGAGAAAGACATGAGAGAAAATCCTACTATATAGCTTGTAAAATTCAAACTGAGTGTACGAAATTGACCAGACACACTCTGCTCAGTATTCGATATAAAAAGGTAGAATTAACCACTTTTCACAATTGCCAAATGTTTGTTTTATTTCCACATAATACTATTTTAAGTATTTTCTTTGTTGGTCCAAGAAGAACATCAATAGTATATTTTCGAGGGCACCATTTTCAATATTTATGCATATAATGATTCTAGAAGTTAATCGAAGTGAGATAGAAATTTTATAGTTCAAAATAAAATGAAAATTTATTTGGTTAAGTGTATTCTTGATGTTTTTTGCTATGAAAAATGTGATAAATTAAGTTATGTTTCGTAGTATATTTTTGAGTGGCACTATTTTCAATATTTTTGTATATAATAATTGTAGAAGTTAACTCTATCGGCATCCATTCGACTTTTTAATTTAAACATGATAAATTATTAGTATTGATTTTTGAGGCGAGTATGACTCTATCCGCAAGATAAACACGTCCTGTTTTGTGCTGACAGAATAGACGTGTTATCCCCAATGATACAACAGCTAACGCCCTTGAAATAGCAGCACTGCAAATTTCAAGGCCCAACGAACTGAAATGTGAAAAAAATTGAGTATAGTATGCAATGACAAAATATAAAAATGAGAGAATGATTGTGTTCTGAACAACTACAATGCAGTCCTATTTATAGGACTTCCAATCAGGTAAGGGGTCTCATAACTGCAGGGCAGTAACTTCAGGGATAGTGGGCAAAATCCTCCAAGTAGTGGGCACTCTTCAATGACCACTATACTGTAACATCCAAGTAGTGGGCAGACCACTAAGTTAGTGGTGTCTATTTCAGCTTTTAAGCTGCAGTTTCAGCTTTTAAGCTAACAGTTTCTTTGGTTTTATTTTTCCAGAAATAAAAAATAAATATATTTTGTACAAAACTAGGCCCAGTCCACACGGAACACGGGCACGTACATGGGCATGGGCTCGGGCTCAGCTCTTGGCCCCGGCGCCGCCCACCATACCTCACATATGTATAGTTCTTTCATCTTGCGCACCCACTTATTAATATATTGAATTTACCAATATTTTATTCCTTTGTGGGATGGGTGGCTTTTCACCTTCCCAACTTCTAATATTTCATTTCCAAGTGACTAACTTGTATATTTTATTTCTCACTCACCACAAATTGATTTTGAGAATATAAATATACTACACACATCTACTCAAAATGTAGATTATTATTCCAATATTTAATTCATCTAGAATTAAATAATTAGTCACTAAAAAATTGGTCAAAGTTAGGTTATCAACCAATCCTTTAAAACCCAATTTCCAACAATCCCCCACATGAGTGGAAATCAAATGCACATGAAAATGCAGACTCTAACTCTAATACTCGGTTTTATTGAAACCATATTGTACCAGGATAGGTAGTTTGCGACTTTGAACCTTACTTTGTAAATATCATCGGATATCTCAAGCGTCTAGTAGACGCAATGCCTTGAACTATTCTTCCTTCGTGTACACCTAGTCAATGACATTTACACAAGTATGATCTCTATCACATTCCATTCTTCAGTTGTATCCTTTTTCGGCCATGGACAATACTTTGGATTCATAAGTTTTACATTAAAGCGGCTCTCACTTCTCACTTATATAAGTGATCTCATTTGACCAAGTCAATTATCATTAAAAGTCTTTACGACTTAACCTTACCACAACCAACAAGATTAATGCACTTGTTTTGCCTTCTAGAGATGGGTTAAGCGAATTTTAAGTGCTTAATTGAACTTTTAAAGTTTAGTTTTCCCATTGAACCAAGTTGTTGGGATCTCAGTCACCAAGGTTGGGTTACCACTTTAATCGTTCTTTAAATTGTGGATTTTAGACTCATTCCTTCTAGCAATTTACTCAATTGATCTCAGTTAAGCCCTTTCATGAGCGGATCCGCTATGTTATAATTTGACTTTACATAGTCAATTGATATAACAACGTTAGAGATCAATTGTCTTACGAAATTATATCTACGACGGATATGTCTAGACTTACCGTTATACACATTACTTTGTGCTCTCCCTATAGTAGCTTGACTATTACAGTGTATCATCACAAGAGGCATTGGCTTTTTCCAACATGGAATATCCTCTAAGAAATTACGAAGCCATTCAACTTCTTCGCTAGCTTTATTAAAAGCTATAAAATCAGATTCCATGGTGGATTGAGCTATACAAGTATGCTTTGTGGATTTCCATGATACTGCGCCTCCTCCAATAGTAAATATATATCCACTAGTGGAGTAAGAGTTCGTTGAATCTGAAATCTAGCTATAGCATCACTATACCCTTCAAGTACTGCAGGGTATTTTGACTAGTGTATCCCATAACTCAGGGTGTATTTTAAATATCTTAATACCCTAATTAGTGCTTTCCAATGCTCTTGGCTTGGATTGCTTGTATACCTACTCAATTTATTTATAGGATAGGCAAGGTCTGGACATGTATAGTTTGTAATGCAAATCAAACTGCCTATCACTTTAGAATATTCCAACTGAGCTACTAGTTCTGCTTTATTAACTACCCGATTTATGATCAAATCAATGGGCATTTTGGATGGTGGACCATCAAAAGCATTGAATTTCTTGAGCATTTTCTCAATATAGTGGGATTGTGTCAAGCTCATTCCTTCAGATATTCTGCCAATTTTGATTCTGAGAATCATATCAGCAATCCCCATGTCTTTCATGTCAAGATTTCTTTTTAACATTTTCTTAGTGTCTATGATTATATCATGACTACTGCTTATGATCAACATATCGTCTACGTACAAACAAACTATGACAAATGCATTTGATGAGCCTTTAACATAAACATACTTGTCACATTCATTGATTTTAAAGCTATTTAAAAACACAGTTGTGTCAAATTTGAGATGCCACTATTTTGGAGCTTGTTTTTAAGTCCATACAGTGATTTTATTAATTTGCACACCTTTTTCTCTTGACCAGGTGCTACAAATCCTTCAGGCTGTTCTATATATATTTCTTCTTCCAATTCACCATTTAAAAACACAGTTTTCACATCCATTTGGTGAATCTCAAGATTGTGCAAAGCAGCAATCGCAAGAAGCACACAAATGGATGTAATCATTATTATAGGTGAATATGTATCGAAGAAATCACTTCATTCTTTCTGTTTGAAACCTTTAGCCACTAACCTGGCTTTATATTTATTAATAGTTCCATGTGCCTTATATTTCTTTTTTAGGATCCATTTACATCGTAAAAGCTTACTACCTGCAGGGAGATCAACCAACTCCCAGGTATGATTTTGCAAAATGGATTCTATTTCACTATGGATAGCTTCTTTCCAGAGCCGAGCATCTGGATTAGACATAGCCTTTTAAATGTACTTGCTCACCGTCTAACAAGTATGTGACAAAATCAGGACCAAATGACGTAGCAATTTTAGACCTTTTTCTTCGTCTTGGTTCTTCACTACCTTGTGAAAAACTACTTGCTTTCTCATGAGTTCTTTTCTTATAACTCATTTCAACCCTTTCTTTACAAGAATATTCATTTTCAAGAAATATCGTATTTCTTGATTCAATTATGGTATCTTCAGATATTTCTAGATTTTTTGACTTGTGTACCAAGAAACGATATGCACTACTTGTAACGACCGATGGATATCCCAAACTGGCCTTTTTCCTTAAGATTTTCCTTTGGGCTTTCCATCCGCGTCGCCACTTATGGACTTCCTACCCCTGGTAGTGGGTTTCATGCCTTCCCCCACACTCGAACCTAGGACCTCCAGGCTAAAGTACTGAGTTCTAAGAGTGTGAGAACCACCAGCTGGGAAATGTAGCACCCTTTCTAGCTTACTTGAATATTAATGCGAAAAATAGGCAATTAAAATGGAAATACTTTAATAGACTGCTTAAAAATAAGGAATAATAAAAACCTCACTTCGTTCAAAAACTTTGCAGCAAAATTAAATATTAATGACTACTATTCCAAAACACTCATACTAAAAATAAAATGACATTTGACATTTAATAAACTAAAAAGTCAAAACTTGAAAATAATAATAATTGAAGAACATGAAAATCATCACGTGGGTTTCCGAGTCATCTGCTTACACCATCTCCTTCCTCTTCTGCATTCTCATCTAAAAAATTTCAACACTCGTGGAATGAGCTAAAAGAGTTCAACAAGTAATCTCATGCATGAATGCATGCCTAATGCAATATCTTAACTTTTACAACTTAAAAAGACTTTACGTTTTCCTTGCTTAAAAACCTTCCTTTCATTGCTTAAAACTTTCTTCCGCATAAAACTTTGCTTTTCATTGCATGAAACATTCTTAAGATGTGAGCTCACTTGGTAATACATTATTCTAATCAGGGTCGCAGTGGGCCTTGTTATTTGGAACCCGTGAATAATTTGCCCGAAGGCAAATGCCTATTTCCATTCGTTTTGCCCGAAGGCCCTTTTCCTTGAACATTAACATTAGCCGCAAGCGACACATTATCGGAACGTCGGTTCCCAGCGCCTATTTCCCACTCACTCCAGCATCATAGAACAATGTGCACCCAATTCTTTTGGAAAACATTATACTTCTAAACTTAGGACTTGACTTTACTTAGTCTTTGTATGCTTGTGAAATGCCATGAACATACATTAACATGATGCATGAACCTAAGTGATGCAATATATCATTAAATACGAGAATAAACATAAGCGCATATCATAATAATTAAATCACATTAGCTGAAACAATTTGAGAACAAAACCATACATTCAACTAATTAAGGAAAACTCTACGTGCAATTAGATAGATATAACCCTACATTCAACTAATTAAGGGAAAGTTTATATTCAATGATTCAAACTTATTTAGGGGAAAACACTACATTCAATTAATTGGGGGGAAACCCTATATCCAATTAATTAGAGAAAAACCTTATATCGAATTAATTAGGAATAACCCTACATTCAATTAGTCAAACCTATCTAGGGAAAATCCATACATTCAGTTAGTTAAGAGAAAACTCTATATCCAATTAGTTAGAGAAAACCCTACATTCAGTTAGTTAAGAAAAACCATATATCCAATTAGTTAGGGAAAAACCCTACATTCAATTACTCATGAAAATAACTACATTAAAATAGTTAAGGGAAACCCCTCAATCAACTAGTTAAGGGAAACCTTCATTCAACTAATTAAGGGAAAGCTATTCAAAACTATTTCGGGGAAAGCCCTACATTCAGTTAGTTAGTGGGAAAACTAATATCCAATTAGTTGTGAAACTCTAAATTCAGTTAGTTAGTGCAAAAACATATATCCAGATAGTTTAACCCAATATTCAATTAGTTAATTAGGAAAATACATACATTCAACTAATTAGGAAAGACATACACTCAAATCATACATAGTTGGCGGCAAGCCCAATACGTGAAATTTTATAACATTTAAGACGACAAGCCTTATAGTCAAAGATGTTAAGGCAATAAGCCTTGAGATCAGTATTATGAAAATCACATACATAACATAGTCAAACATGGTAAGGGGGACAAGCATTGAGATCAGCGTGATGAAATCGCATGCATAACAATAATGCAAACCTAAATCTACGTGAAAACTAAGGAGATTACTTGCCTGTTCAACTTAAGGATAATACTTTCTTCTTAGACCTTTATCAAATCAACCGCATTGGGGAAATCACTTTTCTTTGTTCTTTTTCTCTCCCTCTTTCTTCTCCAGCGTCTCTCTTCTCTCGGCGTGTAATCTAGCCGATTGTTTTCTATATCTGTTGTGTGTTTTGTGTGTTCTGTATGTGTATGTTTTACGTGTTTTATATATGTGTTTTAACCTACTCCTAATTAGACTGGGCTTTGGGTAATGGGCTTATTACTAACTTACTTTAAATCTGGGCTTGATTTAATACTCTAAACTAATTAAAGGTCCAATTATTCGTATAAGGCCCAAATAAAGTAAATCATAGTCCGATTAAAAAGAGTCTTTTATTATCCGTAATTTAATAAATTAACTATCTAGTAAAATCCTTAATACATTTCCAATTATCCATTATTATTCCATGAAATAAACTAATAATATAATTAATAAAATTCTTATTAAGACATAATATAATTAATAAAATTCTTATTAAGACATAAAAATTCATGTCGTTATATTCTCCCCATCTTATAAACGTTTCGTCCTCGAAACTTGTCAAATGTAAGAAACTTAATATGTTAAAGCATGAAAACAAAGCATATATTCGATGGAGCTTAAGCATTAAAGGCACAATTAAATCAGTAACAAAGCACGAAACATATTATGGGTGTATCAAATAATGAATTCTATCTCAAGCATATTCACAATTGCAGTGAAAAGCTATATCATAAACACAAAATTGTATGGGCATAATCATATTGAATGGAAAGCTTACCATATTGCGTAAGGAGATGCTCGAAGCGCGACTCAGAACCCATGACTAGTTGACTTTAAACTTGTCATAATTTAAATCATTTTAAAGTCTATAGAACCGATTTTAGAAAGCATGGGCTCTGATACCACTAAATGTAGCGCTCTTTCTAGCTTACTTGAATATTAATGCTAAAAATAAGCAATTAAAATAGAAATACTTTAATAGACTGCTTAAAAATATGGAATAATAAAAACCTCACTTCGTTCGAAAACTTTGTAGTGAAATTAAATACTAATAACTACTATTCTAAAACACTCATATTAAAAATAAAACGACATTCGACATTTAACAAACTAAAAAGTCAAAGAATGAAAATAATAATAATTGAAGAACATGAAAATCATGAGGTGGGTTTCCGAGTCACTGTGCTACACCATCTCCTTTCTCTTCCGCATTCTCATCAGAAAAATTTCAACATTCGTGGAATGAGCTAAAGGAGTTCAACAAGTAATCTCATGCATGAATGCATGCCTAATACAATATCTTAACTTTTATTACTTAAAAAGATTTTACGTTTTCCTTAAACACCTTCCTTTCATTGCTTAAAACTTTCTTTCGCATAAAACTTTGCTTTTCGTTGCATGAAACATTCTTAGGATGTGATCTTACTTGGTAACATATTGTTCTACTCAGGGTCGCAGTGGGCCTTGTTATTTGGAACCTGTGAATATTTTGCCCGAAGGCTCATTTCCATTCATTTTGCCCGAAGGCCCATTTCCATTCGCTTTGCCCGAAGGCCCTTTTTCTTGAACATTAACATTAGTCGCAAGCGGCACATTGTCGGAACGCCGGTTCCCTGCGCCCATTTCCCACTCACTCCATCATCATAGAACAATGTGCACCCATTGCTTTTGAAAAACATTATACTTCCAAACTTAGGACTTGACTTTACTTAGTCTTTGTATGCTTGGGAAATGCCTGAACATACATTAACATGATGCATGAACCTAAGTGATGCAACATATCATTAAATACGAGAATGAACATAAGCGCATATCATAATAATTAAATCACGTTAGATGAAATAATTTGAGAACAAAACAATACATTCAACTAATTAAGGAAAACTCTACGAGCAATTAGATAGATATAACCCTACATTCAAATAATTAAGGGAATGCCTATATTCAATGATTCAAACTTATTTAGGAGAAAACATTACATTCAATTAATTGGGGAGAAACCCTATATCCAATGAATTAGAGAAAAACCTTATATCAAATTAATTAGGGATAACCCTACATTCAATTAGTCAAACCTATCTAGGGAAAATCTATACATTCAGTTAGTTAAAGGAAAATCCTATATCCAATTAGATAGAGAAAACCCTACATTTAGTTAGTTAAGAAAAAACCATATATCCAATTAGTTAGGGGAAAAACCTACATTCAATTACTTATGAAAATAACTACATTCAATTAGTTAAGGGAAACTCCTCAATCAACTAGTTAATGGAAACATTCATTCAACTAATTAAGGGAAAGCTATTCAAAACTATTTAGGAGAAAGCCCTGCATTCAGTTAGTTAGTGGAAAAATTAATATCCAATTAGTTGTGAAACTCTAAATTCAGTTAGTTAGGACAAAAACATATATCCAAATAGTTTTACCCAACATTCAATTAGTTAATTAGGAAAATACATATATTCAACTAATTAGGAAAAACATACACTCAAATCATACATAGTTGGCGGCAAGCCCAATACATGAAATGTTATAACATTTAAGATGACAAGCCTTATAGTCAAAGATGATAAGGCAACAAGCCTTGAGATCAGTATTATGAAAATCACATACATAACATAGTCAAACATGGTAAGGGGACAAGCATTGAGATCAGCGTAATGAAATCACATGCATAACAATAATTCAAACCTAAATCTACGTGAAAACTAAGGAGATTACTTGCTTGTTCAACTTAAGGATAATAAATTCTTCTTAGGACTCTATCGAAACAATAGCGTTAGGGAAATCACTTTTCTTTCTTCTTTTTCTCTTTCTTTCTTCTCTGGCGTCTCTTTTCTCTCGGCGTGTAATCTGGCCGATTGTTTTCTATATCTGTTGTGTGTTTTGTGTGTTCTGTATGTGTGTGTTTTACGTGTCTTATATTTGTGTTTTAACCTACTCCCATTTAGACTGGGCTTTGGGTATATGCGCTTATTACTAACTTACTATAAATCTGGGCTTGATTTAATACTATAAATTGATTAAAGGTCCAATTATTCGTATAAGGCCCAAATAAAGTAAATCATAATCCAATTAAAAAGACTCTTTTATTATCCGTAATTTGATAAATTAACTATCTACTAAAATCCTTAATACATTTCCAATTCTCCATTATTATTCAATGAAATAAACTAATAATATAATTAATAAAATTCTTATTAAGGCATAAAAATTTGGGTTGTTACACTACTGTTGTTTGCATATCCTATAAAAATACAATCAACCCTCTTTGGGCCAATTTTGACTTGTTTGGGTTCAGGTATTGCTACCTTAGCAAAACACCCTCACACTTTAAGGTATTTATAAGATGACTTATGATTTTTCCACAATTCATAAGGTGTCTTATTTTTTTCCTTTAAGTGGGATTTTATTTAAAATGTGGTTTGCTGTTAGAACAACTTCCCCCCACATGTTCCGAGGTAACCCAGAACTAATCAACATGACATTCGTCATTTCTTTCAATGTTCGGTTTTTGCATTCAGCAATACCGTTAGACTGTGGTGAATATGGAGCAATTATTTGATGAATATTCCTCATTGGTTACATAATTCTTCAAAGGGTGCAACATATTCTCCACCTCTATTACTCCGATTTATTTTAATCCATTTTGCCAAGTTGATTTTCAACTTGATTTTATAATTTTGAAGGCTTCCAAAGCTTCATCTTTGCTTCTTAATAAATATAAGTAGCAAAATCTTGTGCAATAATCAATAAAAAGTGATGAAATATTTTTTTACCATATCTAGTTTGCAAAAATTTCAAATCACATGCATCAGTATGCCCGATTCTAGAGACTATATTTCTTTCCACAATAAAAAGATAATTTAGCCATTTTAGCTTCAATACAGATTTCACATCTCTTTTGAGAATCAATTTTTGATGTTGGAAGTAATTCCAAATTAATTAATCTTTTTATAGCATTTAGATTAATATGCCCTAGGCTAACATGCCACAAATCAGAATACTCAAGCATATAAACAGAAGTAGGCTCAATTTTATTGCTGCTTGAATCAGGTACACGGCGAACTGCCATTACATTCATTTTGAATAGCCCATTATAAAAATAACCTTTGCCTTGGAACTGTCCAAACTTTGTCAAAATAAAATTTTCAGACTCAAACATCAGTCTGAAACCATGATTTACAAGAAAAGATCATGACACTAGATTCTTCCGGATTCCTGGGACATGTAGAACATCCTTCAAAAGCAGTTCTTTTCCAGTAGTAAGCTTCAGAACCACGTTGCAAAACCTGCAACATCAAATTAACTATATTAAGTTTTCTACCTATACAAAGGCTGTAGGTAGAGAACGCATTCTTGTCAGAGCAGATATGTCGAGTGGCTCCCGTGTTTATGTACCACTCTCTTAGATTATCCATAGGATTTGCTTCAAAAACCACTGCAGATAGATCCATTTCGATCGACTCTTGGATCACACCATTGTGTTCAACCACATTAGCATTGAAATTTGTCTATATTGTAGTTTTTAGGAAGCCGACAGTCCTTAGCCATGTGGTTAGGCTTACCATTGTTGTGACAATTTCCTGTAAAAGGTTTTTTGTTCATAGGCTTCTTTCCCTTGTAGTTGTTGTCATGTTTTCTTTTGTTGTTATTAGAACCGCCATGTTCTAACAAATTAGCCTTTGCATCAATATCACCTTTCTCCAAACTTGAACTAATTTGTGATTACCTTCCTTAATTCGTAAACACATAATCAGTTCTTCAAGATTTGTTTCTTTTCGCCTGTGCTTCAAATAATTTTTGACGTCTTTCCAACCAGGCGACAATTTTTCAATCATGCAGACCACTTTGAAAGCTTCATCCAGTTGCATTCCTTGAGCACGAATATCGTGCAGAATCAACTGCAATTCTTGAACTTGATCCATGATAGTTTTAGAATTCACTATCTTGAAATCTAGCAACCCGCCAACCACAAACTTCTTGGAACCAGTGTCCTCAGTTCGACATTTCTTTTCCAAAGAATCCCAGAGCTCTTTGGAAGTTTTCATTTCACTACACACATTGTATAGTAAATCAGATAGTGCATTTAGGACGTAACTGCGGCACAAGAAGTCACCCTGCCCCCAAGCATCAAAAGCAACACGTTTTTCGTTATTTGTTCCATTTTATTCCACCACTGGTGGATCCACCTTCAGAAACTTGGCCAGACTTAGCGTAGTAAGGTAGAAAATTATCTTGAATTGCCATCTCTTGAAATTATTATCAACAAACTTTTTCGGCTTCAAAGAAAGATCATCGGGAGCGATCAAAATGGTAACTCTTGAAGTGGACGCCATTGTTTACAGAAAGATGTTTATCTAGCGATGTTGAATTCGTGTGTATTCTATAAACTGGAGTACAATAGAACAAAAGGAAAATTGCAGAAAAGTTGAGGCGAGTAGGACTCTATCCACAAGATAAACACGTCCCGTATTATGATGACGGAACATATATATTATCCCTAAAGATACAACAACTAACGACCTCGAAATAGCAGCACTGCAAATTTCAAAACAATGCAGTTTTTACTTATAGGACTTACAATAAGGTAAGGGGCCTCATAACTGCAGGGCAGTAACTTCAAGGATAGCAGGCTGAAACCTCCAAGTAGTGGACATTCTTCAATGGCCACTATGATATAACATCCAAGTAGTAGGCAGACCACTAAGTTAGTGGTGTCTATTTCAGCTTTAAAGCTGCAGTTTCAGCTTTTAAGCTAATAGTTTCTTTGTTTTTATTTTTCGATCAGAAATAAAAAAACAAATTTATTTTGTGCAAAACTAGGCTCAGTCCGGGTCGGGCGTGCGCGCGCATGTGGCCTTGCCCACCACATCTACACATGTATAGTTCATTCATCTTGCACTGCCTTGCACACCCACTTATTGATATATTGAATATAATTAATATTTTATTTCTATGTGGGATGGGTGACTTTTCATCTTCCCAACTTCCAATATCCCATTTCCAAGTGACTAATTTGTGTATTTTATTTCTCACTCACCACAAATTGGTTTTGAGAATATAAATATACTACACACATCTACTCAAAACGTGGATTATTATTCTAATATTTAATTCCTCTAGAATTAAATAATTAGTCACTAAAAAATTGGTCAAAGTTAGGTTATCAACCAATCCTTTAAAAACCAATTTCCAAGAATTTGAACAATAAGTAGTGCAGGTAGGATAGGACCAACAATCAACACATATGGGATCAACTTTTTGCTTCAATACTAAAACTTTATGCTATTAAGAAAATTGTTACTGGTTAAATTTCATATGAGTGTGTGTTTTATTCCATAATATCCCCGTTGTACTAAAAAAAGATGATATTTTTTCAGAAAAAAAAAGATGATGTTGTATGAAAATAATAGTATTTCTTATGGAAAATAATAGTAGTATATTAATTACATGAAATTAATAGTAGGGGGGTTCATTTCGAATATTTGCTTGACATAACAATTTATGAGGTGGTCTTATATAAGACCGTTTTATGGACTTAAATTAATGAGACGGGTTATACAAAACACAAAAATATTGATTTTTTTATGGGTTGTTTGGATTGCAACTCTATTTACATATAGGAAGTATTGTTGCCTTAATTTATTTGATGATAAAATATTAAAATTATAGATATATTCGATGTAGGTAATAGTGGTAAATAAATCCCAATAATTTAGTAGAAGGTTGAAAATTGAAAAACATAAGGTTCAGACAAATTTTTCGTGGAAAATGAAAAAACAAACCGATCATTTCCAATGAGATTGGTCAAATTTAAATATAATTTGTTTTTTTAATAGTACAAAATGAAAAAAGGCGCCACCTATGTTAGTTAATATACCATATAATTATCTATTTAATTATTTTATTTAAAAAAATAAAAATAGAAAAAAATAAAGGAATACGATTTTCTCATATTTTTCTTAATCAAACAAAAAGAAATATATTTTATGAATATTTTCCTAGCACCCTAAAATTCAAGATTCATGCAAACAGAATATGTTTATCGTTGATAAAGGAAATGCACACCAAATAAAGCCATAATTGATGACAGAAGAGTCTTGTACACTTTATAATAATGAAGTATTGCGATCAAATTCTATCCAATTTGAGTGCACTTGATGATTATTTTTCTTAAAAAAGAAAAAATTAAATATAAAGGAAATGCACCAGGCAATTCTAGAATGCTTTGTGGGTCATGCAGGCAAGTTTAAAATTCAAAGGGAAGACATGTGTGTAACTTGCCTGAATATTATGAAACATTTCCAATACTGCTCTTGATTTTGAATTTTTTCCTTTTATAATCAATTGTTTAATATTTCTTAATGTATTGCATTTTGCTATATTTGTTATCAGTAAACAATTATTATATTTGTTGTGGGCAAAACATCATTTCATAATAATAATTATTATTTAATTTATTCACTTATTTCATCTTCTTAATAACCCAATATTATTCCTTAATTGGTGGGCTACAGATAAACTTATCCGGCCCATGCGTCAATTCTCCTAAGCGGCCCATAAGGCCCACTAACCTATGTATATAAAGGTCAATTCAGCTCATTTCTAAGTAAGTTCAATTAATTACTACAAATTATATTCTCGCGCTCCATATTTTTCTCCTACAGTCACTGACTTGAGCGTCGGAGGGGCCTCTTTGGGATCCCTCCAGAGACTCCCTAACCTTGTTTTGTCAGGCTAGTTCCCATCCGAAGATTTTGCTCCGGAGAAGAAGTTGGACCGACTTATCAGATTCCTTGACTCGGAGTGAGCTGCGGAAAATAGCAGCATCATTTTGGCGTCGTCTGTGGGAACAATCAAGACACGAGAATACAAACAAGGTCACAGGCATGCAGAGTTAACTAATTCTGAGTGGGGAATACAGGACGAGAAGACTGACCGCCGAGAAGATGCGAGGACAATCCCCTTCTTCAAGAGGGGCGCCCATCACCAGCTCAAGGGACGTCATTCACCCACTAAAGGGGATGTCCTTCCTCAATTTCCTCCCCCCAGAGGAGCTCCACAAGCTAAAGAAGTCTCCCTACCTCAAGAAGTCCTTGACTATACTAAAATAAGCCGCCTACGCACACGCCATGCCATAGCAGGCCACATCGGCATTTGCATGAAAACCCTCATAGTTCCACCGATTCTGAGATAACCCTAACTCGATTGGAAGGAAAAATAGGAACAATGGATTGAAAACAACCAGACACCAAAAAGACCATCACGCTGCTTTGAAGAATAAGAAGGCATTGAAGTCCATAAGGACATTCACAAACTCACCTCCACATTCCGGTGAGGAGTCAAGAGCCATACAGACTAGTCAAGCTACCTTTGGAGCAAACACCTTCTTACAAAAGAGAAGAACTCCCAAGAAGGCCTATTGATGATTTGAAGGAAGCTCCACAAACTTTCCAATCCTTTGAGGTGTATTTCCCACCACGGAAGAAGAAAAAAAATGCTCAACTCTTTGGAGAAGACGGAAACTCCCAAGAGGACGAAATCTGAACCACGAAGGAATCATCTGAAGGACCCATTACACACGCGACAAAAGGCAACCAAGTGCCACTTTCCCTCACACTCGCGCACGGACGCGCTTGGCAGCCTCCGATTATGTCGTTGAGTGCTTCCACTTGGAATCCTCTATTGACAAAGGGCTCTCTCATATTTCGCTAGATCTGTAAAGTTTCTACTCAAGCCCCTCAAGAAAAATAGATACACCCTAAGGCCAGTCAGGAGGGCCAGATGCGATCTAAAGCCCTAAGACTCCAAAGCGGAAGCAGTGTTCATACAACCGTATCTGTGAAACCACTCCCTGGAGGGATCAAGACTTCACATCTCTCAAATATCAATGAAGAAAGAGATTCTACAATGAATACTTGGACAGGAACCCTCCAACCAATCTCATATCAAGAGAGAACAAATTGCGGCAGTCATTAACATCATTTCTTGGAAATCCAGAAAATAGAAACACATGGAGTACACATCAAGCATACTATGAGGAACACAATGAAGCCAACATAGGCATCACTCCCAAGCAGAGATACTGAACCTTATCAAAGAAAAGAGCGTGCTCGCAACATCTGGAACACAAGACTACAAGACTCAGGAAGACCATGTCAACAACAACCAAGAGCTCTCGCATCCGCCGTCCTGCTAAAGTTTGAGTTCCCAACAAACACAATAGCTGCGAAACCATTTGCGACAACCCACGTAAGGCAGCGCCCCCATCTACATTTGGGCGCCCATACTGGGCCGCCCCTCGGGCGCTCCATAACAACACTGAAGAATGCAATATTTCAAGGAGGAAGCTCATCAAAATCGATTGTTAACAAACTCCATAAAAGCTCTGCCCTGCCTGATACGTGTAAAATATATGTGCATTTAGGGGATTATTGTGGTACATATTTGATACATTTGCATGTATCTCTAATGTGTTTTAGTTGGTTTTTTTTGTTAGCCATGATACTGCGTATTCTTGTGATTTTGATAGGAACGGAGCTTTATTTGCAAAGATATCAATAGGACGGCCCGAACAAGAATGTCGAATACAAAGAGAGGATCAAATATGTGAAGAAAATGACGAGGAAAGAAAAAAATGGTCCACCCATGTATTATTACACGATTGTGTAGTTTGCACTAGTGAGATTTTACATGTTCGTGCGACTTGTTTGAGGAAGAATTTCAGAGACGGGATACATGACCCAACCGTGTATTAATACACGGTCGTGTATATTGCTTCAGAGAAAAATAGAGACAAAAACACAATATGTAGTCTGGTTGTGTAATAGTTCACAGTCGTGTACTTTGTTCGTCGGGACTCTACCAGGGGTTTTCAAAGCATCTATAAAAGAAAGACCAACTCTAAAGCTGGAACACAACATACCGCACGATTTTACACTTCAAGATATGAAATTATACACTTGTAGGGCAAGATACATAATTCAACGAAGAATGACACAAGACTTTTCGCATCTACGAAGACGCAAGAGTTTAAGATTTTGAAGAAGGATCCATCCTGAATCAGGTTCTATCATCATAGTTTAAATCTTTTGTTTTGTACTTAATTCGATGTCAAACTATTTGTTTTCAAGTTTGTCTATGAATTTATTTTCAAATATGTTAGGCTAAACTTCTTGATCCTAGGGCACGATCAAAATTGTGGATTCATGTTAATTCTAATTTGATTGTTTCTTCTTAATTGGTTTCTTGTGTTCTATTTATGAATTCGGGTGCTTGTTTCTTGTAGATTATCTGGGCAATTATTTGCATGCCTTATTTGTTAGTTCATAATTCGGGAGATGAGTTGTAACTTACAAAAAACGAATTCATAACATAAACGGGTATAGAGTCGGGAGGCTTATAATTGTTTGTGGGGGTTTATATCAATTCTAAGATCTTTTGGGAGTTAATATTAATGGTTGCGTATGAATACTAGCAATTGGTATTACTGTTTATTTGTTTCGGGAGGGGGGACTAAACTACTTTAGAATTTGAACCCATAGATATACAGAAACTGGTTTCGATGAAACACTAATTGGAATTAATATTGATGAAGCATGTTGAGATTATGTTCCTAGGATTGCTTTTCGTATTTGTTTAAGTACTTGTGAAGTTTGGGTTTTTAGCAATTTTTAGATATTTTACTTGATAATTTAGGATTAGTTTAAATAACAACTCTTTGATTTTGGCCGCTTCAAAAAAATTAAAATACGATGTTTACTGTACTTCATGTGTTTCATATTCAATCCATGTGGAATACGACCTTGCTCGCTGCTACCTGCTATCTACACTGTACAAATGCAGTTTAATAAAAAAGGTTTTGTTCGCCAAAAATATTTGGATCTTACTACTGTAAGTGTACAATGTATTTTATAGGATGATGGCAAGCAATGTCGTATTTTTGGGGATTGACTACGAAACACTTAAGCTATAATAACATTGCATTCCAATTTTATTGAAGTGACCGAATCTCTCAAGTGTTATAAAAATAAAAAAATAAAAAGAAAAAGAAATAAATTTGCGAACCCTACAAGTATTTTCAACAACTATGAAGCAACCTTAGACACATAATCTCAACATGCTTCTTCAATATTAAATCCAATTAATATTTAACAAAACCAATTCATACAATTCCATGGGTTCAATTCTTAAGTTAGTTTATTCACCCTCCCGGGTGGCGCATAAACAGTAGATTAATAACAATTATAGGTCTCCCGACTCGATACAACTATTATTAACTCCCAAAATACCTATGAATTGAATGACTCCCCACAAACAGTTGTAGGTCTCCCGACTCGTTACACCCGTTTATGTCTGAATTCGATTTCCGTCTTTGTTAGAACTCCTCTTCCGAATTTCGCACTAACAAATATGACATGCTAATTATTGATCAAATAAAGAGCAATTAAGAATAAGCACTCGAATTCATAAAATAAAGCATATTAATCAATTAAGAAAATTATTAATCAAGATTAACATGAATCCACAATTTTTATTATGCCAAACATTGATAACAAATTCATAGACAAACTTGAAATCAACATTGTGACATTGTTTAAGCACAAACAAGAGATCTAAACTAAGAAAGAAAACCCCTTCTTTTCAGGATGAATCTTTTTCCAAGCCTTTGAAGCTCTTGTGCTTAAAGTAGATGTGAAAGGCCTTGTGGTGTTCTTCGTAACCTAACCCTCCTCTCTCAGAAGACCTTTGATCTTGTGTTCTTGTGTATTTTGATGTGTTGTATGGTGTATGGATGTTGTTAGATGATGTAAGATGATGAAAATTCGTTCGGCCTTCGTCCCCTTTATATAGGTGCTTTGAGAGATCACTGGTAGAGTTCTGACGGGATTAGGACTCAAAATCAGCCGAGACACATCATACCGGCCGTGTGGATTCACACAGCCACCCCACACGGTCCGGCCGTGTGACTTGTTTTTGTCCGGTTTCTTCGTCTTTTCGATCTGCTTTTTGTACTCGTCAATCCTATCCGAGCCTTCCAACTGATATTTCTTCAATTATGCTTCGTTTCCGATAAAAATTACAAGAATACGCAGTATCATGCCCTTCTAAGGAAACCAAGTAAAACACATTAAATATACATGCAAATGTATCAATTATATACCATTTTAAGCCTTAAAATGCACGTATATTTTACACGTATCAAAATCCCCCAAACTTAAAGCATTGCTTGTCCTCGAGTAAATTAAGAAAAATAATAACAAGGGGTACAAAGAACACACAAGAACACTATAAACATTCAATCTCATTTGACTCCATATCTAAGTAAACTATGCAATTCATTATCAAGAAGTCATCATTCATAAGTTCGCCATAATTAATACTCTCTCGGGTACTTGACATCGCGACTCGCAAGAAGTAGTGTATCACTCATCTCTCAAAGTGTATGGACAATATTTGTGCTCGGAATCAATTCAATGAATGTAGAACTACCATAGGCTTGCAAATCGTCTAACATCTCTACCACTTTTGTGCGCACAATTTAAGAATCAAAAAAGACTTTGATTTGGTTGTAATGTGGGCTCTTTGGTAAGGGTAGGGAAAATTTGGATTAAGTGACTTGACTTGAGCAAATAGAATTTAAGCACACAAACTTGCAATTCACCAACCCAATTTTATCATAAAACTCATTTTTTTTAAAGATATTTTCCTTTTTCAACTCAACTCAACCATTTTCCTCCTTTTTTCATTCTTATGCCTTTTTGCCTTCTTTTTTTTTTTCTTTAGCCAAAGCTCTCAATTTTTCAAAATTTCAGAACTTTTTTCTTTCTTTTCTTTCTTGCTCGATTTTCTCTCTTTTTTTTTTTTGAGTTTTTTCTTTTCTTTTTCGAGCTACATTATTCTTTCATTCACCTAGACACTGCTCATCCCTCCTTCTTTTGCCAACTTTCTCTCATTTTCACCACATCTCTTCCAAACTTGTTCATTTTCTATAAACTCAAGAAATTTTAGGGATAAAATCATTTTTTCAACTTTAAAGATCACAATGTGGCTAACAATAAAATGTTTTGGCTCAAAATTGTCCAACTAGGGAATCATGAGTTCATAGGTTTTTTAAGTTAAGTAGGCTAAACAAAGATGGCCTTAAATCATTTTCAAAAATTGTACACATTCAAGTTCAAAATATGAATGACACATTCAAGCAAAATATAAAAAAAAGCGCATAAGATAAAATCAATTAAAAGCACAAAAGCTCACAAGCTTATTTTTGGCAACATGCTCAAATATCCAATTTTCTCTATCCATGCCAAACAAATAAAAAACATCTCCTCAACTACTCATCGCATTATTCACATAAATATGTCATGTCATAAAATTACATTCTCATAGTAAAAATCATACGGAAGCTTTGCTCTTTCGAAAATCTTAATTAAAAACATACACAAAAATAATTAAACGTTCTACATGTAATCATAAATGTGCTAAAATTAAAATAATAATAAAAATTGATTTTTTTAAAAAAAAAATTCAAAATTTTAATGCAAATTTTGTTATGCTCTACATGCAATCCTAAATGCAATGCAAAATGCAAAAGTACTAAATTATGACAACCCCCCCAAACTTAAAATATGCTTCGTCCCGAACATATGATGAAATTATCAAAAGTAAAGAAGAATACGTAATAAATACTTACATGGATCGTTCAAATCAAGTAGATGGTCGAAATTTCTTGCGACATTTCTTGCCCATAATAATGTTTAATTCTTTGCCCATTTACGATAAAAGTTCGACCATTCTTTGCTAGTAATTCAACGGCTCCTCCTGGTGATAGTACTTTTCTGATAACGAATGGACCCGACCACCCTGATTTAAGCTTACCCGAAAACAATCTCAATCTCGAGTTATATAGAAGTACTACTTGCCCGGGTAGGAATTCTCGTCTTAAAATTTTCCTATCATGCCATCTCTTTGTGCGATATTTGTAGATTTGGGCATTTTCATAAGCATCTTGACAAAATTCTTCTAATTCGCTTATTTGCAGTTTTCTCTGTTCTCCTACTGCAATCATGTCAAAGTTAAGCTTTTTCACTTCCCAAAATGCTTTATGCTCTAATTCCACCGGAAGGTGGCATGACATCCCGAAAACTAATCAATACGGGGACATATCTAGAGGTGTTTTGTATGCCATACGATAAGCCCATAAAGCATAATCAAGCTTTAAAGCCCAATCTTTCCAATTTGTGCTAACCGGTTTTTCTGAGATCTGCTTAATTTCTCTATTGGATACCTCGACTAGCCCATTTGACAGTGGGTCATAAGCGGCAGCCACTCGATGTTTCACTTCGTATTTTTCCATCATGTTATTAAACAATTTATTGTAGAAGTGGGGTGCCAAACCTAGTGAAAATATTATTTTGCAAAGATTTCAACACTATTTTGGCATTATTTGTTTTAGTAGGGATAACTTCTACCCATTTGGATAGATAATCCACTGCAAGAAGAATGTATATGTACCCATTTGATGCTGAAAATGGTCCCATGAAGTCTATACCCCAAACGTCGAATAATTCCACTTCCATTATTGGGCATCTCGTGTCGCCTTGAAATGTTTGTCATACGTTGACATCTATCGCACTACAAAACAAACTTATAGAAATCTTTGAAAATAGAAGGCCAAAAGAAACCGGACTGTAATACCTTAGCCAAAATGCGTGTTGGGGCAAAATGGCCTCCACATGGTGATGAATGGCATAGCTCAGAATGCTTGCCCATTGTTCTTGAGGTACACATCTCCTAATAATGGTACATCTTTTAAATAATAGAGGTTCATCCCACAAAAAATATATCACATCATGAAGAAATATCTTCTTAGCATGATATGTGATATAGGACCCGCTTATAAATAATTTACAATGCATACCATGGTATGGTTGTTTTGACCATCAAATTAATCGTGAATTAACTCGTCGGGAATGTTTCCTTAATAGTTGTGCCATTTAGTATTTTCATTAGCCGTTTGCTCAAGTTGAGAGATGATCATCTACCACATTCTCACATCCTTGATCCCGAAGTCGATGTGAAATATCCACCGAATAAGCCTTGGCTTGGCATCCTTCTTTGAGAATATGTATTTGACCGCAACATGGTCCATATGGTCTATTGTTTTTGTCCAAATCAAGTATGCCCGAAACTTATCAAATGCAAATACCACCATGAATTCTTTTTCAGTTTGGTGTAATTGTGCTATTTGGATCTAATGATCGACTTGCATAGTAAATAACACGAAACAACTTTTCACATTATTGTCCTAGTGCTGCTCCTACTGCATAGTCGCTTGCATCGCACATTATCTCGAAAGGTTGACTCCAATCTGGTGTTATCAAAATTTATAAGCCTTTTTGGTGTTTGACGCCCGCAAACAATCGAGCCGAAAGCAAAAGGTACGTATTTTTCAAGTAAGTGGGAAAGGGGTTTAGTTATTTTTGAAAAATCCGAATTTCTATCATGTCCCAAAAAAGCTCATTCTTGCTTTCAAGTTCTTTAGAGGTGGAAGCTTCTCAATTGCTACCATGCCAATCACGATGCCATCTTTTACCATAAAATGACATTTTTCCCAATTTAATACTAAGTTCGTCTCATCGCATCTCTGCAAAACAAAGGTTAGATTATCCAAGCAATGATCAAATGAACTACCAAAAATTGAAAAGTCATCCATGAAGACTTCTATTATATTTTCAATCATTCCATGGAATATCAATATCGCCATCATACATAATTGAAATGTTGCAGGTGCATTACATAGCCCAATGGTAGTCTATGAAATGAAAACACACCAAAGGGACATGTAAATGCTGTCTTTTCTTGGTCCTCCGGAGCAATCACAATCTGATTATATCCCAAGTACCCATCCATGGAGCAATAGTATTCATTGTTTGATTAATGGTTTTATCATGATTTTGATGATTTTGTTTTTACACCAAAACAATGTTTTTAAAGGTTGTCCAAATACTCATAAATGTTTTAAAATGGTTTTAATATTTTCGGAGTATTTTTTCAAGTTTATTTTCGACAAAATTGACAACGCTTTTTATATGATTTTGTCAAATGTTTTTACATCAAAACAATTGTATGTTGTCCTAATACTCCGATTGGTCTAAAATGTTTTTACTATTTTTCGGAGTATTTCTTGAAGTTTATTTTCGATTTAAAATTGGACAACACTTATGTTTCAAAACTCGGCCGTCCGTCTATAGGGCAACCCGCACTGTGTTGTCCAATCGACCTATGGGTAGGTGCTGAAGACAACTTTTCAAGAAGTTTGTGTTCTCTGTTTTTTGCATTTTGCCTACCCCCAACCGGTCCAACAAGAGGCGACCGGTAGTCCGTATAAATGAAATTTCAATTTCAACTTATCTCTCGAACCCTCTTTTTGACAAAGAATCAGTTGAGTTTGCGGACAACTTTTCCTTAATTTGAGGGGTTGATTTCTAAAGCTCTTTTCTTCAATTGTCTTGGTATTTTTTACGAGAATTCATGTCCCCAAGAGGAGCCTATCATGTACAAGACATCTTCTATAAATAGAGGAAGAATTGAAGCAACACAATAAGAGAGAATACTACATCACAACAAGATACACTCAAGAATACACTTGTTCTTACATTGTCTTATTTCTTGTTGTAATTTGCCTAGCTATTCACTTTCACATTCTTGAGGTCTAGGCTTTTCTTGATTACACTTGCACTCTATTGTATTATTCATTATCGAGTTGTAATCTTGAATTTTTGGGTTATCATTCAACACAAGATATTCTTGTGAGTGTTCTTGTGGTAAGAACACACTTGGGTGATCTAGGTGTTAGGTGTAAGAAGATTGTGGTAATCTTCTTGTTGAGGTGTTGAAGAATTTGGTATTCTTCAAGGTTGAAGATTGTGGTAATCTTCACAAGATGCCGTTGGAGATTGTGGTAATCTTTAAGAAGAGATTGTGGTAATCTCATAGGTGGTGTTGAAGAAGAGTGTGGTGCTCTTCAAGGTGTTGTTGTAAGTTGGTGTTGTATTAATTTTGGTAATTAATAAAATCTTTTTTCCTTTTGAAATCCATCCCGGATAAGAGGATTAGGCCCTAGTTGGGTTGAACCTCTATAAATCGACGTGTGTTGTTTACATTCTGCACCTTTATTATTGTCTTTGAGCATTTGGTTCGAAAAAGAGGGCGAAATCGAAAAGATGGAGATAATCTATTCACCCCCCTCTAGATTATCGTAGCCGTTGACTTACAAGTGGTATCAAAGCCAAACTCTTTGGCAAGCTCGTTTCACATCGCGAGTGAAGAGGAACGATCGTTTCGAACGAAGGGAAAGGCACCTCCACCACCAAGCCACCTCTATTTGATTCCAAAAATTATATATTTTGAAAAGAAAGAATGGAATGTTATTTACAAGGTTGCGGGTTCGATATTTGGAACATCGTCATAAATGGAGAATCCATTCCGATGAAAGACACACCACACACCTCCAAAGGCTTCAAAGAGCTCAATGATGAAGAGAAGAAAATCATCTCCTTAAACGGTAAAGCTCTCAATATTTTGTATTGTTCATTTACTAATTTGGAATATGAACATATTGTAGGAATTCGATCGACACATGAAGTATGGGAAAAATTAGAAGCCATCTATGGAGTATTTGCAAATGAAAGAAGTTAAACAAAAGCATCTACTTCTCAAAGGGATACAATGTCAAATATAAGGAACAAGCCTCTTACAACTTCCAACTATGAAGAAGTTGAATATTGTCTTAGGGCATCGAAGAAGAAAACGAGGTATGTCTTAAACCCTCTACTTCTTATGATATTGTTATTCAAAATTATTATAGTAATTTGCTAAATGATTTTGATGATCTTCAAAATGAATTCCAAAATTTACTTGTTAAGTACAAAAATTTGAAAAAGGAATTCAATGTTTTGAAAAATGATAAGGATAGTTTTTAACTTCCTATGAATCACTTTTATGTGCTCACACCACCACACTTGATAAGGTTAGAAACCTTGAAAAAGAAAATAGAACTCTTATTGAGGAGATTAATTGCATAAAAAGGATTTATCAAAATCCAACTTGAGTACCGATAAAATTGTTGATTGTTGTGATAATTGAAACTAGAACTTGATCATAAGCTTAATGTTGTCAATCATATGAAAAAGAATCAAGTCTCTAAGCATGTTGGTCATTATGCTCCTAGAATTATTACTTGCTTTTATTGCGGTAAAAAGGGTCATACGGTAAATACTTGTCGGGCTAGAAATAGCTCTAATTATTGTTGGAGACCTAAAAGTCCCAAAGATAATCCTAAAGGACCAAGAACTTGAGGGTACCACAAAAAATGTTTTATTAGGTACCGGCGAAATAATAATCGGAGAAAATTCATACGCAAGAAGACATCAAATGACCAATTCATTTGATCAAAGGAGAAAACATTTTCAACAAAGCCAATTTCCAAGAAGAGGATATAATCAAAAATGGGAAGAACACAATCCTTGGAAATGGCAAAGACATCATCAACAAGATGATTTTCAAAGAAGAAGAGACTATCAACAATGGGAAGGTAACAAATCTTGGGAATGGAGCAGTCAAAGAAGCCATCATCAACAAAGTGACTTCTCAAAGGGAAGATATCATCAACAATGGGAACGACACAACCCATGGAAATGGCGTAATTGGTAACCCGTATCTCTCTATTTAAATATGCATTTTATTTTGTTATTATGCATGCTTTTATTTTTGTCTTAATTTCAAAATGAGTTTTCAAGTATTTATTTTTTAATTAAGGTCTTCAATATATATTTGTGCTTTTAAAATATTTAAAAAAAAGACCTTATATGATGTTTTTAAAACTCTTGTGCATTTTTGTAGACTAAAGTGTGTTATCATCTCTTATGGATTTTTATGGCATAAGCTTACTTGTGATATCTCTTAGCCTACACTTTTATCATTATGATTTGTGCTAGACTTGTTTTAAGAATTGTGTAGGATTTACATATTTTCACAAATGGCCATTTACGTCATTATTTGTCAAGAAAGGCATAAATTATCGAGGTACATTTACTTGTGTCATTCTTACTCTTATAGACTCGATATATGTTTTGCCATATGCCTATGTGCTTGTTTTTCATAGTATTTCATACAAGTGCCATTAAGAGGATTTTTAGATTTTTCGAAAGGCACTATTCGATATTTGATTGCACATATTTACTTTTTCAAATCTTGTTTAAATACTTCTTTTAAATGAGGTCTCAACTATATGCTATCGGATTTTCAAATTTCAAAAGAGACCTTTTGTAGCTTTCTTAAGCTTATTTGAACTTGCATGATTTATTAGATTCTTGATGATCTTCTAAATGCATAGTTGTGTTTCTTGTTTCATGGTCTATATATATAGTGTCTATTTATACTATGCTCTTATGCAAGATATTTTGTGATTAATGATTGAGGCATGTTTTTACACTTGGGCTATTTTTTTCTTGCTTATATAAGCGATGGTTAATGAGTTTGTTAAGTTGTGTAGATGAGAAATGAAGTACTCCAAATATTAGTTACCTCAAAATATTTGGATGTAAATGTTCTATTATGAACACCTTAGATCAATTGGATGCCCTATGGTGATAGTGATGAAGAAGACAAAAAGGGTATTCCGGAACAAACTCGATGACCAAGGCAACATTGGGCGAACTTAAGGCGAGGTTAGTAGCTCGAAGGTATTTTCAAGAAGAAGTTGATACTAGGTGAGCTTGAGATGAGCATGATGGGGGAGCTCAATTTCTTGCTTGGACTATAAATTATTCAATGCCAAGAAGATGGTTATATTTCAAAAGAACTCTTGAAGGAGTTAAGCATTGAAGAAAGGAGAACCATCTCAACCTCTATGGCTAAAGATTGACAAAGGTTGAGAAAGGCATATCGGCCGACAAACAAATTCGAGGTATGTTTTCTTGTATTATTCCTATAGACTCGACATTCCATATGCCTTATGTCTATATGCTTGACTTCAAAAACTATCCCAACGAATCTCATTAAAGTGCCGTTAAAAGAAATTTTCAAATATTTGTAAGGCACTTCTTCTTATGACTTGTTCATCCAAAGCTTTAAAACATTCTTATTTTTGGGATAACAAGTCCGGTGAAAATTATTCAAAATATAGTTCGTCATAATCAAACTAAACATATTGAGATTCGAAAAACTTTCTAAGGGATTGCGTTTTTAACAAAAACTTGAGATGTGTTTAAATCCCGTCTCAAAGTTAACTCGTGGACATTTGTTCATTTACCGCCGAGTATTTTACCTCATTTCGAGCTTGATTATGACATAATGTATATTGAATGAGGTCTACGTTTGCATTTTGCACATTTTTAAAACTTAGGGGCGAAAATCGAATTTTTGGATCAAACTTCGGATTTTTAGACAGAACTCAAATAGTAAATTGACCTGGGGGCAAGGCCGACCGGTAGCCTATGCCGCCGTCGGCCGCCCGCCTTCTGGACCGGTCGCCCTTGGCTATTGTTTGGCTTAAAATGGTTTGTTTCAGACTTAGCCTTTATGGCTTATTTTGTCCATTTTTCGTCCCCTTCACAAATTGCACACAAATTTCACTCCAAATTTGTTTTATTGTATACATTTTATATTTTGGGGATTATCTAGCTCGGTTATCATCATCATTGATCATCTTTACCGATCGAATGGTAAGAATTTCACTCTCTTTAGCTCAATTGGGTTGAACCTTGAGTTTGTGGCTTATATGTATTTTTCTTGATACAATTCATATATTTTTGTGATGAGCTTATTGATTGTTGATGAATGATATTTGTTAAATTGCATTTGGTGATGAAAAACTTGGCTTGATTACATTTACAAGGGCTATATATATCATTTTCAAATTTTGATGCCTTTGCCAGTGTTCGATAAAATGTTTCAATGAAAAATTCATCACCTACATTATTCTCTTGTTTTCAAAAGTCTTATATATATAGAGAGATCATGTTTTGCTTATAAAATGAGGTTTCATAAGCTTCTTCAAGTCGTATGATTCGACTTTTTTCCTCCTTATTTGGTTTATAAGCTTCAATGTTCAAATAGCTCGATACATCGGTTTTGTTGCGAACTTTGATATGAATATATGATGCGTTTATCGTGCTAACATTCTTTTTGATGATTCCAAAGGGGGAGAAATAGGTTATAAGCTCTTTAGCTCAAAGAAGCTAAGTTAAGCCAAACAAAAGAAACTATAAGCTATGGCTTTCTAAAGCCATAAGTTGTGAATTATATTTAGTCCAATTGTTGCTTGATGGACTCTTTTACTTGTCTAATGGTGTTTTGTTGACAGGGGGAGCTTATAAGCTCTTGTACTTTAGATCAATATGTAAAAGCTAAAAGCTTTTAGCTTGTGGTTAATTGCTTTTACATTACTCTTGTTGTGCATATTGATAGGGGGAGCTTTTGCTATATATGTTTGAATGTCTCTACTCCCATCCTTGTGTTTATATTGCGTGGAATGTTGTCTCTCTCAACGGATATTTATTTTTGACTGGAAAACTTGTTTTGTTTTCAAAACCGCCTCTCAAAATTGTTTTGTTTTCAAAATCGGCCTTGTTGAATTGTTTTGGTTTGTAATCATCAAAAAGGGGCAGATTGTTTGATAAATGGTTTTATCATGATTTTGATGATTTTGTTTTTACACCAAAACAATGTTTTTAAAGGTTGTCCAAATACTAATAAATGTTTTAAAATGATTTTAATATTTTCCGGAGTATTTTTTCAAGTTTATTTTCGACAAAATTGGACAACGCTTTTTATATGATTTTTTGTCAAATGTTTTTACATCAAAACAATGTCCTCGTATGTTGTCCTAATACTCCCGATTGGTCTAAAATGTTTTTACTATTTTTCAGAGTATTTCTTGAAGTTTATTTTCGATTTAAAATTGGACAACACTTATGTTTTAGGCTCGACCGGTCGCCCTATAGGGCAACCCGTACCTGTGTTGAGTTTTGGAACAGAAAAAAAGGGGGAAAACTGGGGGGGACCGATCGAGAGGTCATCCGGTGAGGGCGGCCAGGTCGACCTATGGGCGACCAGGTGCACCAAGACGACCTCAAGAAGTTGTGTTCTCTGTTTTGCATTTTGCCTACCCCCAACCGGTCCAACATGAGGGCGACCGGCCGAACCCCCCCTCGACCGGTCCCCCTGTATAAATTTCACAGAAATTTCAATTTCAACTTATCTCTGCACGACCGGTCGAACCCCTCTTTTGACAGCAAACTATCCGTTGAGTTTGCAGACAACTTTTCTTTAATTTGAGGGGTTGATTTCTAACAGCTCTTTTCTTCAATTGTCTTGGTATTTTTACAGAATTCATGTCCCCAAGAGGAGCCTATCATGTACAAGACATCTTCTATAAATAGAGGAAGAATTGAAGCAACACAATAAGAGAGAATACTACATCACAACAAGATACACTCAAGAATACACTTGTTCTTACATTGTCTTATTTCTTGTTGTAATTTGCCTAGCTATTCACTTTCACATTCTTGAGGTCTAGGCTTTTCTTGATTACACTTGCACTCTATTGTATTATTCATTATCGAGTTGTAATCTTGAATTTTGGTTATCATTCAACACAAGATATCCTTGTGAGTGTTCTTGTGGTAAGAACACACTTGGGTGATCTAGGTGTTAGGTGTAAGAAGATTGTGGTAATCTTCTTGTTGAGGTATTGAAGAATTTGGTATTCTTCAAGGTTGAAGATTGTGGTAATCTTCACAAGGTGCCGTTGGAGATTGTGGTAATCTTCAAGAAGAGATTGTGGTAATCTCACAGGTGGTGTTGAAGAAGAGTGTGGTGCTCTTCAAGGTGTTGTTGTAAGTTGGTGTTGTATTAATTTTGGTAATTAATAAAATCTTTTTTCCTTTTGAAATCCATCCTGGATGTCTTTGGGGTGGTAGAGGATTAGGCCCTAGGTGGGTTGAACCTCTATAAATCGACGTGTGTTGTTTACATTCCGCACCTTTATTATTGTCTTTGAGCATTCGGTTCGAAAAAGAGGGCAAAATCAAAAAGATGGAGATAATATATTCACCCCCCCTCTAGATTATCGTAGCCGCTTGGACTTACATTCATAACCTCCGTAAATCTAACCTTTGATCAATAAAGGGGACGAAAGTGATCTTTGCGAGTTCTTTGCGTTTAACTTTCGATAATCAATGCAAATATGCCAACTCAGAATAACTCTAGTAACTAAGATTTCATCAGTTTCACTTTTTACTATCGTCATCCCTCCATTTTTCGGTACAACTTGTACTGGACTTACCCAATTGTTGTCAGATATAGCAAATATAATTCCATTATCTAACCATTTAAGCACTTCTTTCTTAACGACCTGTTGCATAATTGGGTTAAGTATCCATTGGTGTTTACTAGAAGGTTTACAATCATCTTCCATTCTTATCTTATGCATGCAAATCGAAGGACTTATATCTTTTAAATCAGAAATAGACCATCCAATAGGAGATTTATGTTCCCTTAAAACTTGCAGTAGTTTTTCCAATTGATTTTAAGTAAGGGAAGAAGAAACTATTATCGGATAGGTTTCATTGTCGCCCAAGAATTCATATTTAAGATGATCCGGAAGAGGTTTAAGTTCTGGGGGAGCCTGGAGATCGTCCTTCGAATTTTCAGCTGAAACAGAATGTCGCCCGGCCCGCCGTGTGGGGCTAGATGGTCGTGTGGGGAGTCATTCCATTGTCGCATGGTCGGGTCATGTGATGTCACACGGCCGTGTGACTGAAGTCCCTCTGAAGCAGTGCACTGCACGGGCTGACCGTGTACTTCCACACGACCATGTACATCTGGAGTAGCGTGTTGCACGGCCTAGCCATGTAGCTCCACACGCCCGTGTGGGATGTCTAGTGAGCCTTTTTCTGATATTTTCTCCTCCGCTAACTATAAGGCAAACACAAAATTGATAACCTCATTTTTAGTAATATCAAAACACATACCTTCGGATTCTAGTGAGTGGCTTAAGCACACACCATTCCAACGCGTCTTTCATCACAACCTGTTCAAACTCAATTTCCATGCATGGGGTGAGTATATCAATCATGTTGCACTGTTCGACGTTTTCATGAAATTGCATAGTTTTATAAATCGAAAATAATATGTGTTCAGCATTTACTCGCAATGTTAGTTCACCTTTTTGCACGCCGATTAGTGCCTACGTGGCCAAGAACGGTCTTCCCAAAATTAATGGAACCTCACGGTCCTCTTCCATCTCCAACACAATAAAGTCGATGGAAAGATGAATTTGTCTACCTTCACTAAGACATCCTCCATCACCCCTTTTGGATATGTTACCAAACGACCGCTAATTGTAGGGTGATTGTTGTAGGCTTTACTTTGCCTAATCCTAAATTCGAAATATTGCTAACAACATCAAGTTAATTATTGCACCTAAGTCGCATAGTGCTTTATTAAAGGTTGTACCCCTATTACACAAGGAATCGCAAAACTCTCGGGATCCTTAAGCTTTTGGGGTAACTTTCTTTGAATAATTGTGACCGCACTCCTCTGTGAGTTTTATCGTTTCATATTCCGAGATCTTTATTTTCTTTGCCATGAAGTCTTTAAGAAATTTAGCATAATTTAGCATTTGTTCTAAAGCGTCGCAAAAAGGTATATTGATTTGAATTTTCTTGAAAATTTCCATAAATTTAATAAATTGATCATCTAATTTCTTTTTTCTGAAACTTTTGCATAAAAGGAATAGGTACCTCAGTTCTTGCAATTTTTCGAGTAGAGCTTACCTTTTGTTTTTCCACTAGTGGGGGGCGACTTCCACTTCTTTGTGTCTCCGCTCCTCGATTGCCTCTTCTTCTATTTCTTGTTCAATCGGCATCTTTGGACCTTCACAAACTATTCCACTCCTCAGACGAATGGATTGGCAATGTTCTCCTGGAGCTATCCCCGTACCTTTCAGGAATTTCGCCTTTCTGGTGCTGGCCATTTATTGATGTAGCAATCTGCCCCACGTGTTTTTCCAAAGATTTCAATCTATCCTTCATGTTAGTATTCAATTGAGTTACTTGATCCTCGATTTTGTCTATCTTGGCTTCATCCTGGTTTAGTTGAGCTCGAGTTTCCCCGATGAATGAAGCTAACATCTCTTCTAGAGATGGTTTCTATTCCTTTGGCTCTGTTTGATTGCTCCTTCCTGAATCCGGAAATGGTTGCAAGTGTCGCAACCCCGGATTATAGTATGATTGTGGCTGAGTATTTCTGTAGTTGTTGTAGCCTTGTTGCCCCACAAAATTTGCTTCTTCCACAACAACTATTGCCTCTCTTGAAGTTGCTTGCCGTATCGCATCCAATTTTATACTTAGCATGAATATTTGTTCTGTGAGTATGGCTATCTTATCCTCATCCTGAATTTCCGCGATACGTCTATCCTCGGATCTCTCGGATGGCCATTGGTAACTATTATTTGCCATCTCCTCTAACAGTTCTAGTGCCTCTTCTGGATATTTCCCTAGCAGTGTACCCCCAGATGCAATATCTATAATAGTTCTTGTGTTGCCACTCAAACCATTATAAAAGTACTGAACCTGTTAGTAGTCGGGATATCCATGTTGAGGGCACTTCCTTAAAAATTCTCGGAATCTTCCCATGCCTCATATAGTGACTCTGAATCCAACTGCCTAAAGTGGGCGATTTCAGATTCAATTACAGCGTCTTACTAGGGGGGAAGTATTTGACTAAAAACCATTGACTTAAGTCAGCCCAATCTACTGTTGGTGGTGTTAGAGAGCATGACCATCCCTTAGCCTTATCACGCAGAGAGAATGCGAAATGGCGACATCGAATGATATTCTCAGAAACACCATTCATCTTAACAGTGTCGTAGATTTCTAAGAATTGTGCCAAATGCGCGTTTGGATCCTCAACGGCTCTGCCCCCAAACTGATTTTGTGAAACCATCTGGATCAATGCAGGTTTTAGTTCAAAATTATTTGCATTGATCGGCAGATGGGCCACACCCCCATAAGTTCGACTAACCTCCGGCTGGAAGTAGTCCTTAATTGCCATTCTCGCGGGCCTTTCCACTATTCGGTTATGTGTGTCTGCCCCAGGTGGGCATTCCTCATTGTTTCTGTTGTTCACAATATTCTGATTAGTCCCATCCGCCATTACTTTAGATCTTTTCCTTAGTTGTTGTTGTCTTCTCGATTTCCAAATCAATGGGTATTGGCTGGGTAGATCTGGAACGCGTGATCATGCAGCACTTAACAAAAAATAATGTTAGAATCGAAGAAGAGAAAAATAAAAAAAATTGAAAAAGAAAAAAAATGAAAATTATTTACAAAATACTTCAATTAAGATTGAACTACTTATTACTATATCTAAGTAGAATCTTTCAATCCGTGGCAACGACGCCAAAAACTTGTTCGCCAAAAATATTTGGATCTTACTACTGCAAGTGTACAGTGAAGTTTATAGGATAATGGCAAGCAAGGTCGTATTCCTCAGGGATTGGCTACAAAAAACTTAGGCTATAATAACATTGCATTCCAATTTTAGCGACCGAATCTCTCAAGTGTTATAAAAATCAAAAAATAAAAAAAAAATAAATTTGCGAACCCCACAAGTATTTTCAACAACTATGAAAGCAACCTTAGGCACATAATCTCAACATGCTTCTTCAATATTAAATCCAATTAAAGTTTAACTAAACTAATTCATGCAATTCCATGGGTTCAATTCCTAAGTTAGTCTATTTCCCCTCCCGAGCGGCGCATAAATAGTAGATTAATAACAATTGTAGGTATCCCAACTCGATACAACTATTATTAACTCCCAAAATAGTTATGAATTGAATGACTCCCCACAAACAGTTGTAGGTCTCACGACTCGTTACACCCGTTTATGTCTGAATTCGATTTTCGTCTTTGTTAGAACTCCTCTTCCGAATTCCGCTCTAACAAATATGACATGCTAATTATTGATTAAGAATAAGCACACAAATTCATAAAATAGAGCACATTAATCATTAAAGAACATGATTAATCAAGATTTAACATAAATCTACAGTTTTGATTATGCCCTAAGATCCGAAAGATTCGCCAAACATTGATAACAAATTCATAGACAAACTTGAAATCAACATTGTGACATCATTTAAGCACATCTAAACTAAGAAAGAAAACCCCTTCTTGTCAAGATGGATCTTCCTTCAAAGCCTTCGAAGCTCTTGTGCTTCCGTAGATGTGAAATGCCTTGTGGTGTTCTTCGTAACCTAGCCCTCCTCTCTCAGAAGACCTTTGATCTTGTGTTCCTATGTAATTTGATGTGTTGCATGGTGTATGGATGTTTTTAGATGATGAAAATTCATTCAGGCCTTGGTCCCTTTTATATAGGTGCTTTGAGAGATCATTGGTAGAGTTCTGACAGGATTAGGACTCAAAATCAGCCGCAGACACGCCACACCGGCCATGTGGTTTCACATGGCCACCCCACACGGTTCGGCCGTGTGACTAGTTTTTGTCCAGTTTCTTCATCTTTTCAATTTTCTCTTTGCACTCGTCAATCCTATCCGGGCCTTCCAACTGATATTTCTTCTGTTAAGCTCCGTTTCCTGTAAAAATTACAAGAATACGCAGTATCATGCCCTTCTAAGGAAACCAAGTAAAACACATTAAATATACATGCAAATGTATCAATTGCCCTAAATGCACGTATATTTTACACGTATCAAGTTTCATGATCAAGTTTTTGGCGCCGTTGCCGGGGATTGAAATATTCTTCATAAATATAGTAATAAGTAGTTCAATCTTAATTGAAGCAATTATTTTTATTTTTTTTTGTTTTTAACATTATTTTTGTTAAGTGTAGGTAGTGCATGATCACACGTTCCTGATAATTTTAACCGATACCCATTGACTCGGAAATCAAAAAGATTGTAAAATAATTAAGAAAAAACTCGAAAACAATGGTAGAGGGAAACGAAAGGTATGGTGTGAACAACAAAAACAACAAAGAGCGTCTGTTGGTACCACCGGATGCTAATGGACATAATCAGATAGAGGAGAGGCCTGTGAGAAGGGCCGTTAGGGATTACTTCCAGCCGGAAGTTAATCAGAGATATAGGGGAGTGGCCCATCTGCCAATTAAAGCAAATAATTTCGAACTAAAACTTGCGTTGATCCAGATGGTGTCACAAAACCAGTTTGGGGGAAGAGCTGTAGAGGATCTAAATGCGCATCTGGCGCAATTTTTAGAAATCTACGATACAGTAAAGATGAATGGTATTTTTGAAGATATCATTTGATGCCGCTTTTTTGTATTCTCTTTACGCGATAAGGCTAAGGGATGGCAATCGTTATTGACACCACCCACAACAAATTGGGCAGAACTGCGTCAAAGATTTCTGGCTAAGTACTTTCCCGAGTAAGACACTTGTTGGGAAATTTATGTAATATATTTTGATGATACCATGTAAAACTTAGATTAGGAACTTGGCACCCCATTCTTCAGTAAATCAACTTGTAATAGATAGGGTTCTATTAGCCGAGTTGAAAGCTTGACCAAGTTGAAGATTGAAGGAGTTGATCAAGATCGAGAGAAGACCCAATCGTATGGAAGCCGAGTAAAGTGCGGTGAAGTCCAAGTGGCGGAAAACTGTCTCGGTCAGATGGTGGTGAGTCATTCCAAGATACATCGAGTTGACTGTGTAAGGGGTTATGCAGCATAAAGGATCAAGAAAGATGAAGAGATCCGTTGTCAAGCAAAGTCAAATGTTTGCTGAAAGTAGGTATGTGTCAGACTGCCATCCATAAAGCTGTTTTGCTGAAAGAGTGCAAAAAGCAAGGAACCAATAGGATGTCCCTGAAAACCTGCAGTGCTTAAGGAAAGGCTACAGAGCATTAAATTCAAGGATCAATCACATCAATGCTGCAAGATAAGACAAGCCAACGACCTCAAAGTGTAGTTTGATAAATACATCTATCTCTTTAACAGATATATTTTTCAAACAAGCACTATAAAAGGCCGAGGATGCATCAGAGAGAAGGTTATGAATTCAAGCAAAGTAATAGACACTAACCTGCAAAACAAGAGCAAATATCTTTGAAGCATTCTACTCGAAGAAAATCAATCCAACACATCCAGTGACGGAAAGATAACTTCAAACTGTTGAAGAGGAAAAACTGTTTAAAAGAACGAACAAAGGGTCTACACTCCAAGGTTGAAGGAGGTGTAGTAATTTCCAGTTCGAACCAGAAGATTTGGACTCATTGGAGGTCTGTGTGAACAAATTCAAGAGTTTGAAGGAGCTGGAGTAGCAAGACAACTGTTTTGTGAAGAAGTTGAGTCCCAGAAGCAAAGCCAGCTGTGTGATCAAGGCATATCTTGGACTGTCACCATTTTATAACAAAGTCACCGTTACATTAATGGATTCCTCCAGGGGTTGGAGAAGAGTGGATTAGAAGAATTGCCCCATCTTCAAACCACTATAAAATTGCTTTTGTCATTTACATTCAACACACTTATATTCTTGCATATCTGTACTGCTATTTGTTTAATTTGCTAAGTCAACTGATAGTAACTAAGTTTAAAATAAGTGTTGAAAAACATATTTCAAACAAGGGTGAAAGTCTTCCGCTGTAAAAACCAAGTATACTGAATATTTAAAGAGTTAATTGAATCAATTGAGTTATCTTATCAACAACTAAGTCGAGTCTGTTGAGTGGCTAACTCTGTTGTGCAAGTAAACTAAGCTATCCTCCAAGGACCCTACTGACTTGTGACTAAACTCTGACTTTAAAAGGACTAAACTGAAAAGTTAGTAAAGTCTATTCAACCCCCCTTCTAGACTTTACTTTATCACCCCTTGGGACCTACAACACTGCAGTTAAAAAGTGAAATCCCACAATTTAGGCAGTTAGACGAAGAGCCGTTATATGAGGCATGTGACAGGTTTAGGGAGTTGTTGAGAAAGTGCCCTCAACACAGATATCTTGATTACCAACAAGTACAATATTAGATGCTGCATCTGGGGGTGCACTATTAGAGAAGTATTCGGATGAGGTACTAGATTTACTGGAGGAGATGACAAATAACAGGGAAGTATCCAATGTCAAATTTGTGGCGGAGGTCTAGGATGAGGATAAGATTTCCATGCTCACTGAGCAAATGTCCATGCTAAGTATGAAACTGAATGCGATACAACAAGCAAATACCAGAGATCCCGCAGTTGTTGAGGAAGAAGCGAACTTTTGGGACATAGAAACTTCAACAAAAACTATCGAAACAATCAGATACCCACATATTATCATCCGGGGTTGCAAAACCACGAGAACGTTTCTTATGGTAATAACAGAAATGTTTTGCAGCCACTCCTGGGGTTCAATGTGTGAAATCAAGGTACAGCGGAGTCGAGTGAAAAGAAAGTGTTTGTAGATGAGATGTTAGCCTCGTTTATCGGTGAGACAAGAGTTAGACTGAATAAAAACCAGGCTAAGATAGACAGAATAAGGAACATGTTGCTCAACTAAACACGAACGTCAATGCAAGGTTGAAGTCTTTGGAGATGCAAGTGGCCCAAATCACTACAGTAGTAGGAGGCCAACATAAAAAGGTAAACTCCCAAGCGATATGGAACTTAACCCATGGGAACAGTGTAATACCATTTATCTGAGGAGTGGTGCAAAGTATGAGGGGCAAAAGACAACAACCGATACTGAGTTCTCGGGGAATCAATAAGAGCATTAGGCGTACGGTTGAAGACATAAACTTAGCGCTTTCGGGGAGACAACACAAATTTTTAATCGCTTTGTTAAATTTGATTTTGATTTTTACTAACTAAATTTTTAGTTTATTTATTTTTGTGAGTTATTGTGTAGGAGGCGCCACGACAAATTCGAATTTTTATATTAAAAAAAAAAAAAGAAAAATCGTATTACACGGACCGTGTAAAAATACCCGGCCGTGTATTTTACAAAATAGAGACCGAATACACGGGCTGGCCGTGTATTCGGTGCATGCAGACAAAGAGCAACAGATGTAATACACGCTCCTAGTGTATTCCGTTTGGGACATATTTTCTTCCCCTTTTTAACTTCAAACACTCCAAATTTATCTCACTTCTTCCCATTCTAAACCCCAGGTTCGAAAATTTCACTACAAATACACCCTTCCCACTTCAAAACTCTTCAATTCCTACTTCAAATTTTCAAGCTAGGGCTCATATACTTTTCTCTTTCAAGAAACCCACCACATTTTTCTTCCGATTCCCCACTATCACTTAATTTTCTTCGAGTTTGGGAGGTTATTTTCCAAAATTTCAGATTTTTAAAAGCTTCAAGCCAAAATCCATGGCGTCAAGAGGAGGAGAAAGTGGTGTAAGAAGAAACACAAGAAGAAGGAGGGAGCCAACACCGGAACCCAAGCCACAATACGAGATGAACCAACCAGAATATTCCAATGTTGTTCTCCTGGACGAGACACACCGAGCCCGTTGGGAGAATATCTTCATCAAGAACATAATTTCGACAAGGTATCCCAATGAACATTGTCTAACTACTTTGGGATTATTGAATGATTTTCGTGCTTTATGTGGGCGAATTGATTGGTATGTGTTGTTGGATGGCGATTGGACAAGGCACGTGGTATTTACTCTTGAATTTTTGAGTAGCTTTGAATTGGTTATTCGAAAAAGAAATTTGATGGGGATAAGGTTTAGATTGGTGAATGATCCAAGAGAGCTTCCAATTGATGAATTAAATGTTATATATCAAACTCCGGCTTATGGGGTGGAAGAGCATGAGGAGTTTGATATGCTTGGTTTTCGGAAGGAGATAACGGGCGTAGAATATATACCTTTGGGTACCTCAAGGCTTCGAGTATTAGGAACGCCATTTTCCGATATGTGCAACACACATTAGCAAGGGGGTAATTTGATGAATTGTTTAGTTTATGGTGTATGGCCTCGGGAATTGAGGTGGTGCCCAATGTTGGGGCAATGAAGATGACTCAAGATGATGAGCATTATTATGGCTTCTTCATGCAGATAGACTAAAATTAAACTCCCAAATTCGGATGCTACCTCAATTCGTGATAGGGGTAATTGGTTTATGAGGGAGAACAAGTTCCGCGCTCAAGATGAGCAAGATGAGCTACGAGTTGAGGCGGATATTTGAAATCTTTTAGGCAAGGAAGTAGGCGACATGGGGATTTGAGTGATTGTATTGAGTAGTTAGAGGTCCATGTGGGCTCTTTGATGGATGATACATACCAATTGTCCGCTCTTTTGTTGACGAGTATCACACCAAATACTTACAAAGACTTTGGTATAATTACCCCACAACATCAATAGATGTACGAGATGATTTTCGTATGGAACAGTGGCATATCCGGCAAGACCACTACTCGCCGCTTCCTCTACCACAGTGATCCATCCACGTAAGTACTTATCGCGTATTCCTCTTTCTTTTGATAACTTCCTTATGTGTTAGGGATGAAACATGATTTATGTTTAGGGGTTGTCAAGAATGCGTGATTTTGTCTTGTTGCATGTCCGCATTGCATTTAGGTTGCATGTAGAAGCATATAAATTTTTTATAATTTACATTTTTTTGTTTTTAGGCATGTTTATCACTTTAGCACATCTATTGCTTTTATGTGAGTTAGTTTTAGAAGTATGCATTATTATAGGAAGCCTTCGTATGATTTTACTATGAACACTTGGTTTCATGAGAAGAAATACTTGGTGAATATGTGATGAATTTTTGAAAAGACGTCGTTTGCCTGTTTGGTTGATTGAGAAATTGGGTATTTGAACATGTTGCGAAAAACAAGCCTGTGAGCTTTTGTGCCTATAATTGCTTTTATATTTTTCAATCTTATTTTTTTTGAGTGTGTCATTCATGTTGTCGAACTCTAGAACTTGCAATGCTTTCTTTATTGAAACCACATGTGTGTGAAATTTTTGGAGATGATTTAAGGCCATTTTTGTTTAGCCAACTTATCCTAAAAAGTCTACCTATGAACTCATGATTCCCTAGTTAGTCAATTTGGGCCATAGCTTTTTATTGTTAGCCAAATTTTGAGCTTTAACTTAATTCTTATCCCAAAACTTGAACTTATGGAGATGTTTATATTTGAGGGAGATTTGGTGTAACTTTGAAAAAGAATGTTGGCAAAAGAGAGATGAGAGTGCATATGTTAATGTTGAAGCTTGTAAAGAAATTGAAATCAAAAAGAAAAATAAGATAAAATTCGAGCACTTGAAAGAAAAGAAAAATTCTTAAAAATTGAGAAATTGAGAGCTTAAGGCAAAACAGAGGAGGCAAAGGGCTTAAGAAATGAAAAAGAAGAAAAAGGTGGAAGAATAAGTATGAGTTAAAAAAACAATAAGTGAATGCTTCTTGAGATGAAATTAGGTTGGTGAATTTAAAGTATGTGTACTTAAATTCTATTTGCTCAAATCAAGTCACTTAATCCATATTTTTCTTACCCTAACCAAAGAGCCTACGTTACAACCAAAGAAAAGTCCTTTTTGATTCTTGAATTGTGCACATTTGAGTGGTAGAGACGTTAGACAATTTGCAAGCCTATGGTAATTCTATTTCATTGAATTGATGTGAGAGTATACACTTCCCATTTACTTTGAGAGTTGAGTGATACACTTTATCTTGTGAGTCACGATGTCGAATACCCTTTATCTTGTGAGTCGCGATGTCGAATACCCGAATGAGTATTGATCATGCCGAGTTTGCAATTGATAGCTTTTTAATGATGAGTTGCATATTTACTAAAGTGTTGATTTGATTGATATTATGTGTTTGTAGTGTTCTTGTGTCGTTTAATCTACCCCATTGCATGCGGTTATTTTTATTACTTTGATCGAGGACGAGCAATGGTTTAAGTTTAGGGGATTTGATACGTGTAAAATATACATGCATTTAGGGGCTTATTTTGATACATATTTGATACATTTGCATGTATATCTATTGTGTTTTAATTGGTTTCCTTTGTTGGGCATGATACTGCGTATTCTT
The DNA here is from genome assembly GCA_016081115.2 of Rehmannia glutinosa. Taxonomy (NCBI): domain Eukaryota; kingdom Viridiplantae; phylum Streptophyta; class Magnoliopsida; order Lamiales; family Orobanchaceae; genus Rehmannia; species Rehmannia glutinosa. The sequence goes on along the minus strand of CM071936.1, from coordinate 52,034,235 downwards.
GTGATTTTGAGAGGAAACGGATCTTTATTTGCCAAGATATTAGTAGGACGGGCCGAACAAGAATGCCGAATGCAAAGAGATGATTAAAAATATGCAAATAAAACGATGATGAACAGAAAACACGGTCCACTCGTGTATTATTAGACGGTCGTGCATTTTGCACCCGTGTGATTTTACACGTTCGTGCGACTTATTTGAGGAAGAATTTCAGAGATGGAATACACGACCTAACCGTGTATTAATACACGTAGTGTATTTTGCTCGAGAAAAACAGAGACAAAAACACAATACATGGTATGGCCATGTAATAGTACACGATGCGTGTACTTTGTCCGTCGGTTGGTTTTATTTTCTAATTTCATCGAGACTCTACCAGGGATCTGTCAAAGCATATATAAAAGGAAAATCAAGCCTTAAAGTTGGAACACAACATACCACATGATTTCACACTTCAAGATACGAAATTATACACTTCTAGGGCAAGATACATAATTTAACGAAGAAGAACACAAGACCTTTCGTATCTACAAAGGCGCAAGAGTTCAAGACTTTGAAGAAGGATCCATCCTGACAAGAATGGTTCTAAATCATAGTTTAGAACTTTTGTTCTGTACTTAATTTGATGTCAAACTATTTAATTTCTAGTTTGTCTATGAATTTGGTTTCAATTATGTTAGACTAAACTTCTTGATCCTAGGGCATGATCAAAATTGTGATTCTGTTAATTCTAATTTGATTGTTTCTTCTTAATTGGTTTCTTGTGTTTTGTTTATGAATTCGAGTGCTTGTTTCGTGTAGATTATTTGGCCAATAATTTGCATGTCTTATTTGTTGGTTCATAATCGGGAGATGAGTTCTAACTTACAAAAAATGAATTTATAACGAGAAATGGGTATAGAATCAAGATGATTAATTGTTTGTGGGGGTTTACTTCAATTCTAAGATCTTTTGGGAGTTAATATTAATTGTTGAATAGGGATACTAACAATTGGTATTAATCAACTGTTTATTTGCTTCGGAAGGGGAATAAACTATTTCAGGAATTGAACCATTAGATATACGAGAAATTGGTTATGATGAAACATTAATTGAAATTAATATTGATGAAACATGTTTAGATTATGTTCCTAGGGTTGCTTTTCGTATTTGTTTAAGTTCTTGTGAAGTTTGGGTTTTTACAATTTTTAGATATTTTACTTGATAATTTGGGATTAGTTTAAATAACAACTCTTTGATTTTGGTCGCTTCAATAAAATTGAAATACGATGTTTCTTTGTACTTTATGTGTTTCGTATTAAATTCTGAGGAATACGACCTTCTTCCGCTATCGCTAGCTACACAATATACTTGCGATTTAGTGAAAAGATTTTCACGATCACACCCCCAAGCCGCGCACCATAGAAAGAATACATGTGGCGAGTTATAAGAAGAACTTTCGGATTCCCTGGAAAGAGTGAAGCTACCGAAACGACAATAATAGAGCCAAGCAACCTTAGAAGTTGCGAGAACTCTCCTGGTCCCGAACATCACTACTTTCCAAGCAATGCAATGGTTCATGTCCATTCACGAGTTCTCCTCAAAAACCTCATCCAACGTTCCCGGAGGAGATGGGTCCCATCACAAGGTATCCTCGTAAAATTTTCCCTCCTCCGGCGCTCCTACAAGGAAAGGGTCTCCTCATAAGGGATCCTAATCAACTTACCCTTCTCTAGCGCTCCCGGAGTGAGAGGGTCTCCCATAAGGGATCGAACAAAACTTTCACTTCTTGGGCTCTCTCGGAGGGGAATGGTCTCCTCACAAAGGATCCAAATAAAACTTTCCCTCCTCGGTACTCCGGAGGGGAAGTTGTCTCCTCACAAGAGATCCTAATAAACTTTTCCTCCTCCCGGACTCAATCAAGGGAGGGTTCTCTTCACAAGAGGATCCTTATAAAACTTTTCATCCTCTGGTGCTCTCGGAGGGGTATCCTCATAAGAGATCCTAACAAAATTTTCTTCCTCTAGCTCTACCAGAGGCGAGCGGTCCTCCATAAAGAATCCTAATAAAACTTTCCTTCCTCCTACACTCCCGGAGGGAAGGGGTCTCATCACAACGGATCCTAGTAAACATTTCCTCGGGTGCTCCCCGAGGGGAGGGGTTTTCTCATAAAGGATCCTAATAAGTTTTTTCCTCCTCCAGTGCTCTTGGATGTGAGGGGTCTTCTCATAAGAGATCCTAATAAAATATTCCCTCATCTGGTACTCCCGGAGGGGAGGGGTCCCTTGTAAGAGATCCTCATAAAATATGCCACGAGAAATGTGCAACAAAGAGAATGCAAAAAAATATTAACACATGCGCAAAAAAAAAAAATTCACATATATAACAACCCTTCACTCCGAATAAACGTGATGCCCAAGGAACAACCGAGTCATGGATGTCGGGCACCCCTAAACCTCCGAAAATACGCCCCAAGCCTCCGGGAGGGTGCCCCTCAGTCCTGTGGAAGGGCACCCCAGAGCCGCTTGGAAAAGCTCCTCCCGAGCCTCCGGAAGGGCACCCTATGCCTCTGTAAAGGTACCTTCGGCCACTCCAGAGAAACTAGCGCCTCCTCCTAAGAGGTAATATTCAACTTCACAAAAAATGCACCCAAGTCCCATGGACAACCTCTACATGCAAACAACAAGGATAATGCACAAAAAATGCTAGCACGCGTGAAGAAAAGCAAGAGACATGCAAATCATGCAATGAAGCATCACAAAGCCCCGCATAGGCAACAAAGGTATCCAGAAAAATTCAATAACATCCGCAACAAGTAAAGTACTCATTGTAAATCGGAAAAGTCAAAATAAATCAATGAGCAAACATCATCTAACACCAGAGCATCTCCCATGCTGACGAGAGGCCCTCTGGAAGGGCACCCAACTCAGCTCCAGAAGAGCGTCCTCCTGAGCTCTAGAAAGGCACCCTCCTTAGCTCCGAAAGGGCTCCCAACTCAGCTCCGAAAATGTGCCCTTCCCAAGGATCACCCCTGGAGTGCGCCCTTGACCACTCCCGGGGGGCTAGGCTCCCTCATTCTCGTTTGTCCACATACTTCATAACCGAGAGAAGAATAAGTATATCCTCTGGCCCTGGAGGCATCATGTGGAAATATGGGGGCAACTTTAGACGTTCTCTTAGCCTCCACAGGTAATAAGAAGTCATTTTGCTCACCAGTTCTCATAGAACTACTGCTTAAAATCCAGGAGGATGCCTATGCTGATGCTTAGTCCAAGATATTTCATCCATATTTTTCCCCTCGAACTCCTCCACACAAGTCTATTCACTTGGACTCAAATCCGAAGGCAACTCCAAAATACCCTCGCCAACGGTACACAACCCCAAAACCCAGCTAGGAACATAGAGAAACTCCGGAGAAGACGGAGACATGTGCGAGGAAAAATGGGCCGGGGGACACATGACACCCCTCGGAGGGGGGCCTTCCCCACACGGAAGGGCGGGAAGGTGTCCACTTAGGTGCGCCATTGAAGGGCCACCAAACAGTGCCCTTCCCCAACTTCTCTCTCTCTCTCTCTCTCTCACACACACACACATATTCACTTCCATCCACCACTTTTGACTCTGCCCCCGCGATCCCTTTCCGCGACATTTCGCTACTCGTAAACCAAGGACAAGTCACCGAGATCTAAAATTTGGCTCGAAATTTGCAAAAAATCAGAGAAAAATGAGGTCCATGTGACCCCCACAAGATTTTTACCAAGTTATATTTTCCCAGCAAACAACCTCTTCAAAACGGTGCAAGAAACTTGATTTGCTTTCGGGGGCATTGAACAATAGCAAACATATAGGGACACGATTCTATCAATGAAAACTATACTAAGCAAATATCTTAAATACATAACATCAAACATCCAAATGCAAGCCTTGAACATACAGGCTGAAAGAGAAGCTAAACTAGCATAGCGAAGTAGTAAAATGCTCAAGTCTGGGGGGGCTTCATCAGCAGGGCCCGTGCCTAGCAATTTTTTGGCCCAAGTCAAACTTTTAAAATGAGCCCCCCTCCCCTTTTTTTTTTACAAATTTAAAGACAACATGAAATAATATTACAAAAAAACTTTATATAATGTACAATATTAGTTAAAATAATATGACAACCATGTTCAATGTAATTACTTAAGTACAACTCGCCTCACAGTTTTGGCGACAAAAGTATTGATGAAGTCTGTATAATCAAGTTGCTCAATTATTCCTTTCTCAATTGATAACATAACTAACTCATTCAATCTTTTTTTGACATAGTTGATCGGAGAAAGGTTTTAAGGGAATTACAAAATTCCGTCGAGGTTTGATTAATTATAAACAAATCCGAAGTTTTTGAAAATTGCAAATAGGATTTTTGTGTAAGAACGAGTTCAAACAATTATAAAGAGAAAATAGTTAACTCTGAAAGAATCCTCTAAAATTTGAAAGTTTGAAAGTTTTTTTTCTACATCTAGCGCGCACACACACACACACACACACACACACATATATATGTCTACATAAAAAACATTAAAAATTTTGGAGTCCCTAATTTTTTTTGGGCTTGAGTCCTTTGACTCAATGGCCTCAAAGAAGGCACAACCATGATAATCAGCATCCCCTTCGTCATCGTTATAGGTGGCATTCTCCGGAATACCATGCGAGACTTCTATCTCACCCTCATCACCATCTGAGACTCCATAGTATAATGAATACACGAACTCCTTGGGATCCTTCTGTTCGCCAAAAATTTGTTTGGATTTCTATACTGCAAGTATACAGTGTCGTTTAGAGGATAATGGCAAGCAAGGTCGTATTCCTCAGGAATTGACTACGGAACACTTATGCTATAATAATATCGCATTTCAATTTTGTTAAGGCAACCGAGTATCAAGGGTTTTATAAAAATAATCAAAAATTAAAAATAAAAGAAATAAATTCGAACTCCACAAGTCTTTTCAACAAATATGAAAGCAACCCTAGGCACATAATCTCAACATGCTTCTTCAATATTAAATCCAATCAATGTTTCAAAATCAATTCATGTTTTTTTGTGGGTTCAATTGCTAAACTAGTTTATTCCCCCTCCCGGGTGGCGCATAAACAGTAAATTAATAATAATTGAGTTCTCTCGATGCATCACAACTAATATTAACCCCCAATAGATCTTTGAATTGAAATACTTCCCACAAACATATGTAGTCTCCCGATGCATTACCTGTTTATGTCTGAATTCGATTTTCGTCTTGTTAGAACTCACCTCCCGGATTATGCATTAACAAGTATGTCATGCGAATTATTGATCAAATAATCGGCAATTAAAAATAAGCTCTCGAATTCATATAATAGAACACATGAATAGATTAAGAAAACAACCAATCAAAATTTAACATAAATCCACAGTTTTGATTATGCCATAGGATCCGAAAGATTAGCCAAACATTGATAACAAATTCATAGACAAACTTGAAATCAACATTGTGACATCGTTTAAGTACAGACAAAAGATCTAAACTAAGAAAGAAAATCCCTTCTTGTCGGGATGGATCCTCCTTCCAAGCCTTTGAAACTCTTGTGCTTCCGTAGATGTGAAAGGCCTTGTGGTGTTCTTCGTAACCTAGCCCTCCTCTCTCAGAAGACCTTTCATTTGTGTAATCCTATGTATTTTGGTGTGTCGTATGTTGTAAGAATGATGTTCAATGATGAAAATTCGTCTAGGCCTTGGTCTTCCTTATATAAGTGCTTTGAGAGATCACTGGTAGAGTTCTGACGGGATTAGGACTCAAAATCAGCCACAGACAGATCGCACGGGCCGTGTGGTTTCACACGGCCACCCCACTTGGCTAGACCGTGAGACTTAGTTTTGTCTCTGAAAATCGCTAAAGCACTTCACACGGTCGTGTGGCTGTTCACACGGTCGTGTAACTTGTAAAAATGCAAATTCGCTCCCGGGGTCTTCATGAAAGTTGTAGCCCTTTCTCTTAGTATTCATAGCCACTTGAATCAGCTCAATATAAATTTTGTAGAGAAAGAAATGGCCAAAATTATAAACCCTGCCAGTGCTGAGAATTGTTAGCGCATTTGGACGTTTTCGAAAGAAATTCCCTTTTGTTCGACCGTCTATCCACAACTTTGCTCGTACCTTGTATTTTGACATATCCTTTCAAACATGTTATAACCTTTTGTCCAATTTAGCTCCATTTTCTCGCATAATTCAAAGAAGTAAGTAGTATCACGCCCAACAACGAAACCAAGTAAAACACACTAAATATATATATATATATATATGCAAATGCATCAATTATATATCAAAATAAGCCCTTAAATGCACATATATTTTACACGTATCAAAATCCCCCAAACTTAAACCGTTGCTCGCCCTCGAGAAAATTAAGAAAAATAAAATCAAGGGGTAAAAAGAACACACCAGAACACTATAAACATTCAATCTCATTCGACTCCATATCTAAGTAAACCATGCAATTCATTATCAAGAAGTCATCAATTACAAATTTGGCATAATCAATACTCTTTCGGGTACTTGACGTCGCGACTCACAAGTAAGTAGTGTATCACTCAACTTTCAAAGTGTATGATAAGTGTTTGTGCTCATAATCAATTCAGTGAATGTAGAACGACCATAGGCTTGCAAATTGTCTAACATCTCTACCATTTTGTGTGCACAACTTAAAATAAAAAAAGACTTTCATTTGGTTGTAATGTAGGCTCTTTGGTAAGGGTAGGGAAATTTTGGATTAAGTGACTTGACTTAAACAAATTTAAGGACACAGACTTGCAATTCATCAACCCAATTTCATCTAAAAATCATTCTTTCTAGATATATTGCTTTTTCAACTCAACTCCACCCTTTTTTCTCTTTTTTCATTCAGGCCTTTTTGCCTTCTTTTCTTTTTCTTTAGCATCGAGCTCTTAATTTTTCAAAATTTCCAGAATTTTTCTTTCTTTCCTTTCCTTTGCTCGATTTATCTTTTTTTCTTTTCAAGAGATTTTGTTTTCTTTTTTCAAGCTTCATAATTCTTTCATTCAACTATTCACTGCCCATCCCTATTTCTTTTGCCAACTTTCTCTCTTTTTTCACAATTTCACCACACCTCCTCAAAACTTATTCATTTTCTATAAGCTCAAGTGGTTTTGGGATAAAAAAAATATAATTTCAAGTTTTAAAGATCAAAATGTGGCTAACAATAAAAAGTTAAGGCTCAAAGTAGCTAACTAGGGAATCATGAGTTTATAGGTAGGCTTTTTAGGCTAACTAGGCTAAACGAAGATGGCCTTAAATTATTTTCAAAAATTACACAAACACATGGCTTCAATGAAGATACCAAAGCAAGTTCTAGAGTTCTAGCAACCATGAATGACACACTCAAGAAAAAATAAGACTGCATAATATAAAAGCGGGTTAAAAGCTCTGAGGCTTATTTTTCGCAACATGATCAAATACCCAATTTTCTTAACTAATGCCAAACAAATCAATATCTCCTGAACCATTCGTAACATTATTCCCAAAAATATGTAATCTTTTAAAATCAAATGTTCGTAGTAAAATCATACGAAAGCTATGTACTTTTGCGAAATCTTGATCCAAATTCACACACAAAAGCAATTAAATGTGTTAAAGTGATAAACATGCTAAAAATAAAAAATAATTATGCAAATTTTATGTTGTACATGCAATCCTAAATGCGATGCAAACTATACAACAATACTAATTTACGCATTCTTGACAACCCCCCCAAACATAAAATATGCTTCGTCCGAACATATGAGAAAATTATCAAAAGAAAATGGAATGCGTAAAAAGTACTTACTGAATCACTTTGGTGGTGGAGGTGGAGGGTAGTGGCCCTGTGAGATGTGCCACTGATCCATACGAGACATCATCTCGTATTTGTACTGTTTCTGCTGGATGATCACATCAAACCTTTGTAAATATTCAGGCGTAATACTCATCAATCGTTGCCGCAATCGATAAGTATCATCCACTAGTTTGCCCGATCCACTTCCACCCTTTCAAGCCTGTCACTCATGCTCCATGGCGGTTAACCCTTGTCTAGATGACCTTGACACATCCCTTTTCCCGCATAGGCTTATCTTGCTCTTCCCGAGAAGCGGTTCCCGATCATCTATCATTAACCAATTACTCCTATTTCGATAGAAGTAGCTTAGGGTTTGGGATCCTAACTTTAGTTCTATCCGCATGACAAAAATAGTCATATCAATTAATTTTGCCCCATTGGCCTCGCATACCCCTCAAAGCTAACATTAAAGTGCTCGGCTATGGGAGCAATAAACCCACCAATACAAATTCATCTCTTTTCTTGTTTTCTTACTCTGTCAACTTGTCGGGCTATCATAGCCCCAACATTGGGCACAACCTCCGTCCCCAACGCCATACACCAAATAATGAACAACTCGTCTATCCTTAAGGCCCTTTTGTTGTCCTCCCTCCTAAACACCGTTTTCGCCAAAGTTCTTTATACATAGCAAAATATGAGATTCCGAATGCTAGATGCCTTCAAAGTACCGGGTGTATAAATCCATTTACCCATTATCTCCTTCCAAAATCTATCCTTATCAAAATCTTCATGTTCTTCTACCCCATAAGCCGGAGTTCTATATATCGCATTTAAATCATCAATTGACAACTTCCTCAACTTATTGGCTAACCGAAACCTAATCCCCATTAAGTTTTGTTTTCGGACTATTAATTCAAAGCTACTTAAGAATTCAATTGTATAAATCAAATATGTAGCCCAATGCCCGTTCAAAAATTCATGCCAATCTACACGACCATACATAGCCCGAAATTATCAAGACTAGGTTCATCTTGATACCTTGTATTTATCCATGGCCAATAATAGAGTACCACCCATCGAAGCCGGTGTGTTTCAGCCAGCATGATGACATTAGAGGCCTTCGGTTTGTCAGTCGCATACTACTGTTGTGGCTCGGGTTTAGGCTCCGTTGTTGGCTCCCTTATTATTCTAGTATTCCTTCTAGTTCCTATTTCTCCCCTAGAAGCCATGAAAACTAAGTTTTTGAAGTATTAAAATCTGAAATTTGGAAATTAAAAATCCCCAAACTTGGTGAAGAACTTGTAAAAATTGAGAAATTTAAGGAATTTGGTGATGGGTATCTTGAGAAGGTGAAGAATTTATATTTTTGGGGTGAGATTTGAAGTGAATTTGGAGAAGATTTGGAGAAGGGATTGAGTGTTTTGGGAGATAATTTTCGAGTTGTAGGTTTTGGGAATGTGAAAGTGGGATAAAAATTGAGTGTTGGAGGTTGAAAAGGAGAAGAATTCCCGTCTAGGTCTGTCGTACGGTCCGCGTGGGCTCGTACGGCCCAACCATACGACCCTAGGCGTTGGCTCTGTCCACTGTTGTCCAACTCCACACAGGCGTGTGGTGTCACACGGCCTAGCCGTGTGATAAATTCTTTGGTTCCGATGTGTGACTTGATTCACACGAGGTGTGATGTATTTTTGTACCTTTTTTCGAAATTAGGTTCCGGAGTTTCCGTGATGCCTCCTACACAACAACTCACAAAACCAAACACAACTAAAAATTAAGTTAATAAAAAAATGGAATTAAAAATTTAATTAAATCGAAGGCGATCAAAAATAAATTAAAATGGGAAATAATTTGGGTTGCCTCCCATAAAGCGCTAAGTTTTACGTCTTCAGTCAGATTTCAGATTTCTATTTTTCACTATCGTTGAACTTGGTTAGTTAAAATCTTTGAGCCCTCGTATTCTATACACTACATCGCTCATTGGATTCGGTTTTTGTATCGTTTGGGACTTTGCCTTTTTGATGATGGCCTCCCACTGCAGTAGCAATCTAGGCTACTTGTGTTTTTAGAGATTTCAATCTTGCATTTATGTTCGTGTTCAATTGAGTGACTTGTTCCTCAATCATGTCTATCTTTCCCTCATCCTTGTTCAGCCTTGCTTTAGTTTCTCCGATAAATGAGGATATCATCTCTTTTTTACAGATGGTTTCTTGTCACTTGACTCCGCTCTGCCTTGATTACCTACATTAAATCCTCGGAGGTGGTTGCAAAGCATATTTGTTATTGGCATATGAAAAGTTCGATGGTTTGTGACCAGGATAATAGTAATTGGGTTTCTGATTATTTCTATAATTATTGTTGAAGATCCTTTGCTGCCCCACAAAATTTGCCTCTTCTCCAACAACCGCAGGATCCCTAGGAGTCACTTGCTGCATCGCATCCAGTTTCATGTTCAACATGGATACTTGTTCTGTGAACATGGCAACTTTCTTATCCTGAACCTCTGCCACACGTCGGACATTGGATCTCTGCGATGGTCACTGGTAACTATTATTTTCCATCTCCTGTAACAACTCCGCCTGCCTCCTTTGGATATTTCCTAGCAAAGTGCAACCCATATACATCATCTATAATAGTTCTCGTGTTACCACTTAAACCATTATAGAAATCCGAATTTGTTGGTAATTGGGATATCCATCGAGGGCACTTAGTAATTCTTCAAAACTATCCCATGCCTCATATAATATCTCTCGAATCTAATCGCTAAATGGGCGATTTCTAATTTTAATCGCAGCGTTTTACTAGGAAGAAAGTATTTGGCTAAGAACCATTGACTTAGTTCACCAATACGATGCGGATGGTGTCAAGGATCATAACTATCGCTAGAGAAAATGCGAAAAGGCGGCATCTAATGATATCTTCGGTAAACACAATTCATTTTGATAGTATCCCGATTTCTAGAAATTGCGCCGGATGCGCGTTTGGATCCTCAACGGCTCTTCCCCAAATCGATTCTCGTGAAACCATCTAGATCAATGCGGGTTTAAGTTCAAAGTTGTTTGGATTGATCGGCGGATGGGTTACACCCCGTAAGTTTGACTAACGTCCCGCTATAAGTAGTCCCTAAGCGCCGCTTCTTGCGAGACTTTCCACAATCCGGTCATGTGCATCCGCCCCAGGGGCGCTCCTCATTGTTTCTTCCCGATATTCGATTATTCCTATCCGCCATTGCTTTAGATCTTTTCCTTAATTGCTTCACTATTTTCTCTATTTCTAAATCAATGGGTATTTGTTGGGCGGATCCGAACGCGTGATCATGCACTATCCGCACTTAACAAAAACAATGTTAGAACCGGAAGTAATACAATAATTTTACAAAAATAAGAAAAATTAAAAACATTATAAATAATTAATTACAAAAATCAAAAATAAAATAAAAAATAAAAATATTTACAAAAGCTTCAATTAAGATTGAACTACTTATTACTATATCTAACTAGAATCTTTCAATCCCCCCCAACAGTGCCAAAAACTTGTTCGCCAAATATTTGTTTGGATTTCTATACTGCAAGTATACAGTGTAGTTTATAGGATAATGGCAAGTAAGGTCGTATTCCTCAGGGATTGACTACGAAACACTTAGGCTATAATAACATTACATTCCAATTTTATTGAAGCAACCGAATATTAAGAGTTTTATAAAAACAATTGAAAATTAAAAAAAAAAGAAATAAATTCGAACTCTACAAGTCTTTTCAACAAATATGAAAGCTACCCTAGGCACATAATCTCAACATGCTTCTTCAATATTAAATCCAATAAATGTTTCAAAATCAATTCATGTATTTCTATGGGTTCAATTCCTAAACTAGTTTATTCCTCCTCTCGGGTGGCGCATAAATAATAGATTAATCATAATTGAGGTCTCCCGATGCATCACAACTAATATTAACTCCCAACAGATCTTTGAATTGAAATAATCCCCACAAATATATGTAGTCTCCTGATGCATTATCCTGTTATGTCTAAATTCAATTTTCGTTTTGTTAGAACTCACCTCTATGGACTAACAAGTATGTCATGCAAATTATTGATCAGATAATCGACAATTAAAAATAAGCACTCGAATTCATATAATAGAACACATGAATAGATTAAGAAAACAATCAATCAAGATTTAACATAAATCCACAGTTTTGATATGCACTAAGATCCGAAAGATTAGCCAAACATTGATAACAAATTCATAGACATACTTGAAATCAATATTGTGACATCGTTTAAGTACAAACAAAAGATCTAAACTAAGAAAGAAAATCCCTTCTTGTCAGGACGGATCCTCCTTCCAATCCTTCAAAACCCTTGTGCTTCCGTAGATGTGAAGGCCTTGTAGTGTTTTTCGTAACCTAGCCCTCCTCTCTCAGAAGACCTTTCATTTGTGTAATCCTGTGTATTTTGGCTGTTCACATGATCGTGTGACTTGTAAAACGTGCGAATTTGCTCATGGGGTCTTCATAAAAGTTGTAGCCTTTTTCTTAGTTTCCATAGCCACTTGAATCAGCTCAATATCAATTTCGTAGAGAAAGTTATGGCTAAAATACTAAACCCTGCCAGTGCTAAGAATTGTTGGCGCATTTAAAGATTTTCGAAAGAAAATCCCTTTTGTTCGGCCGTCCATGCTTCTTTTCTTCACGTCTTTACTCGTATCTTGTATTTTGACATATCCTTTGAAACATGCTATCACCTTTTGTCCAATTTAGCTCCATTTTCTGCAAATTTCACAAGAGTACACGAGATCACGCCCAACAACGGAAACCAAGTAAAACACACTAAATATACACGCAAATGCATCAATTATATATCAAAATAAGCCCTTAATGCACGTATATTTTATACGTATCAAAATCCCCAAACTTAAACCATTGCTCATCCTCGAGCAAATTAAGAAAAATAAAATCAAAGGGTGAAAAGAACACACTGAGAACACTATAAACATTCAATCTCATTTGACTTCATATCTAAGTAAACCATGAAATTCATTATCAACAAGTCACCAATTACAAGTTTGGCATAATCAATACTCTTTAGGTACTTGACACGCCACTCACAAGTGAGTAGTGTATCACTCAACTCTCAAAGTGTATGGTAAGTCTTTGCGCTCAAAATCAATTCAAAGTGAATGTAGAACGACCATAGCTTGAAAATTGTCAACAACTCTACCACTTTTGTGTGCACAACTAAAGAATCAAAAAGGACTTTAATTTGGTTGTAATGTAGGCTCTTTGGTAAGGGTAGCAAAAATTTGGATTAAGTGACTTTACTTGAGCAAATAGAATTTAAGGACACCGACTTGCAATTCACCAATCCAATTTAATCTAAAAATTATTCTTTCAAGATATGTTCCTTTTTCAATTCAACTCCACAAGTTTTTCTCCTTTTTCTTTCAGGATTTTTTCCTTCTTTTCTTTTTCTTTAGTCTCAAGCTCTCAATTTTTCAAAATTTCCAGAATATTTTCTTTCTTTCCTTTCCTTTGCTCGATTTTTCTCTCTTTCTTTTTAAGAGATTTTCCTTTCTTTTTTCGAGCTTCATAATTCTTTCATTCACCTATTCACTGTTCATCTCTCTTTCTTTTGACAACTTTCTCTCTTTTTTACAATTTCATCGCACCTCCTCCAAACTTATTTATTTTCTATAAGCTCAAGTAGTTTTTCGGATAAAAAATAATTTGAAGTTTTAAAAATCAAAATGTGGCTAACAATAAAAAGTTAAGGCTCAAAGTGGCTAACTAGGGAATCATGAGTTCATATGTAGGCTTTTTAGGCTAAGTAGGCTAAATGAAGATGGCCTTAAATCATTTTCAAAAATTGCACACACACATGGCTTCAATGAAGATACCAAAGCAAGTTCTAGAGTTCTAGCAATCATGAATGGCACACTCAAGAAAAAAATAAGAATGCATAATATAAAAGCAGTTAAAAGCTCAAAAGCTCACAGGCTTATTTTTCGCAACATGCTCAAATACCCAATTTTATTGACTAATTCCAAACAAATCAAAGATATCTCCTCAACCATTCATCGCATTATTCACAAAAATATGTCATCTCTTAAAATCAAATGCTCATAGTAAAATCATACGGTAGCTTTGTACTTTTTTGAAATCTTGATTTAAAATCATACACAAAATCAATTAAACGTGCTAAAGCGATAAACATTCTAAAAAAAAAAAATTGAAAATAAAAAAAAATTATGCAAATACTATGCAATAGTACACAATTTACGCATTCTTGACAACAATCCCCCCGACCAAACTTAAAATATGCTTCATCCCGAACATATGAGGAAATTATCAAAAGAAAACATAATGCGTAAAAAGTACTTACTGAATCACTGTGGTGGTGGAGGTGGAGGGTAGTGGCCTGTGATATGTGCCACCGATCCATACGAGACATCATCTTGTATTTGTACTATTTTCTACCGGGTGATCACATCAAACCTTTGTAAATATTCAACGTTATACTCATCAATCAATTTCGGCAAATCGATAAGTATCATCCACTAGTTTGCCCACATCAACTTCGACCCTTTCAAGACTGTCACTCATGCTCCATGGCTGGTTAACCCCTTGTCTAGATGACTCGGACACATCCCTTTCCTGCATAGGCTCATCTTGCTCTTCCTGAGCAGCAGTTCCCTGATCACCTCTCATTAACCAATTACTCCTATTGCTGATAGAAGTAGCTTCCGGGTTTAGGAGCCTAACTCTAGTTCTATCCGCATGATTCAACCAGTAATTACGCCAATCAAATTGAATCATTTTCATAGCGGACAAAATAGTCATATCAATTAATTTTGCCCCATTGGCCTCTCGCATACCCCCACAAATTCTTCCCTTTTCTTGTTTTCTCACTCTATCACACCGGGCTATCGTAGCCCCGACATTTGGCACAACCTCTGTCCCCGACGCCATACACCAAATAATGAATAACTCGTCTATTCTTAAACCCTTTGCTATCCTCCCTCGCAAACACCGTTTCCGCCAAAGTTCTTTATACATAGCAAAATACGAGATTCCGAATGCTAGATGCCTTCAAAGTACCGGGTGTATAAATCCATTTACCCATTATCTCCTTCCAAAATCTATCCTTATCAAAATCTTCATGTTCTTCTACCCCATAAGCCGGAGTTCTATATATCGCATTTAAATCATCAATTGACAACTTCCTCAACTTATTGGCTAACCGAAACCTAATCCCCATCAAGTTTTGTTTTCGGACTATTAATTCAAAGCTACTTAAGAATTCAATTGTATAAATCAAATATGTAGCCTAATGCCCGTTCAAAAATTCATGCAATCTGCATGACCACACATAGCCCGAAAATCCTCCAATAAACCCAAATTATCAAGAGTAGGTTCATCGGGATACCTTGTATTTATCCATAGCCGGTAATAGAGCACCACCCATCGAACTCGGTGTGTTTCATCCGGCATGATGACATTAGAGGCCTCCGGTTCGTCGGCCGCATAGGCCGATTGTGGCTCGGGTTCAGCTCGTGTTGGCTCATTTCTTCTTCTAGTATTCCTTCTAGTTCCTCTTTCTCGCCTAGAAGCCATGAAAACCAAGTTTTTGAAGTATTAAAATCTGAAAATTGGAAATTAAAAATCCCCAAACTTGGTGAAGAACTTGTAAAAGTTGAGAAATTTAAGGAATTTGGTGATGGGTTTCTTAAGAAGGTGAAGAATTTGTGTTTTTGGGGTGGGATTTGAAGTGAATTTGGAGGAGATTAGGAGAAGGGTTTGAGTGTTTTGGGAGATAATTTTTAGTTGTAGGATTTGGGTATGTGAAAGTGGGATAAAAATTGAGTGTTGGAGGTTAACAAGGAGAAGAATTCCGCCTGGGTCTATCGCGACGGTCCACGTGGGCTCGCACGGCTCGGACCGTGCGACCTGGACGTTGTTTATGTCCCGCTATCCAACTCCACACGGAGTATGGTGTCACACGGCCTTTGTCCGTGTGACGAGTCTTTGCTTCTTTGAATCGCACGGTTCGTGTGACTTCATTCACACGACCGTGTGATGTATTTTAAATCTTTTTCTTTTTGGAAATTAGGACCTGGAGTTTGCCGTGACGCCTTCTACACAACAACTCACAAAACCAAACACAACTAAATATTAAGTTAATAAATAAATGGAATTAAAAATTTAATTAAATCGAAGGCGATCAAAAATAAATGAAAATAGGAAATAATTTGGGTTGCCTCCCATAAAGCGCTAAGTTTTACGTCTTCAGCCAAACTTCAAATTTCTATTTTTCACTATCGCTAAACTTGGTCAGTTGAAATCTTTGAGCCCTCGTATTTTGTACCATCCATCAGACGAATAACATTGCACTGTCTCTTGGATTCAGTTCCGCGTCACTTGGGACTTTCCCTTTCTGATGATGGTCTCCCACTGCAGTAGCGATCTAGGCTACTTGAATTTCTAGTGATTTAAATCTTGCATTTATGTTCATGTTCAAGTGAATGACTTGTTCCTCAATCGTGTCTATCTTTGCCTCATCCTTGTTCAGCGTTGCTCTAGTTTCTCCGATAAACGAGGATAGCATCTCTTCTACAGATGCTTTCTTGTCACTTGACTCCGCTCTGCCTTGATTACCTACATTAAATCTCGGAGGTGGTTGCAAAACGTTTTTGTTATTGGCATATGAGAAGTTCTCATGGTTTCACAGCTTTGGATGATAGTAATTGGGTGCCTGATTATTTCTACAATTATTGCTGCCCCACAAAATTTGTATAATCCTGTGTATTTTGGTGTGTTGTATGTTGTATGAATGATATTTAATGATGAAAATTTGTCCAGGCCTTGGTCTCCCTTATATAGGTGCTTTGAGAGATCATTAGTAGAGTTCTGACAGGATTAGGGCTCAAAATCAGCCGCAGACAGATCGCACGGGGCCGTGTGGTTTCACACGGCCACCCCACATGGTCGTGTGGGTCTACACGGCTAGACAATGCGACTTGGTTTTGTCTCTGAAAAATCGCTGAAGCACTTCACATGGTCGTGTGACTTATCAAACGTGCGAATTCGCTCCTGGGGTCTTCATAAAGGTTGTAGCCATTTCTCTTAACTTCCCATAGCCACTTTAATTAGCTCAATATCAATTTTGTAGAGACAATTATGGCCAAAATACTAAACCCTGCCAGTGCTGAGAATTGTTGGCGCGTTTGGACGTTTTCGAAAGAAATTCCCTTTTGTTCGATCGTCCATTCTTCTTTCTTTCACGTCTTTGCTCGTACCTTTTATTTTGACATATCTTTTGAAACATTCTATCACCATTTGTCCAATTTTAGCTCCATTTCTGCAAAATTGACAAGAGTACGCAATATCATGACCAACAATAGAAACCAAGTAACACACACTAAATATACGTGCAAATACATCAATTATATATCAAAATAAGCCCTTAAATGTACGTATATTTTCATGTATCACCTTCCCACTGGTCAATTCTACCATCTAGCTCTCATGGCTACCCACGGAATGTATTAACTCCTCCACATTACATTTACCACTCAAGCCAAGATGGACCCACTCCACCAAGTTATTTATTGCACGAAAAAAAGATATCACATCCCAAGAATAGTACTCAAGAGTCAACCATTAATTATCCGAAAACTAAGTATCAAAACAGATAATTATACGCTACCTAGAGCACTAATCAAACACCAAGTCCTACTAGAAGCGGCTTCACGCCACCACAAGCAAGGGGACGCCCTTTCCCAATCCCGACAAGTGGACGCCATTCTCCACTACATGGATACTCTCTACCCTCAACTCAGCAGTGAAGTCCCCACCAAATAAGCTCATAAAAAGCCTCTAAAAGGTTAAATGCCAAGAAGACTAGAAGAAATAATTCAAAGAAAAACTTAGTCCCGTGATGACTCACTCATAACAAGTATGATGCCTTTCAAAAAAGCTAAGTCCCGTGGGGATTCATCCCATGCAGGAAACTCAATTCCTGAGCCCCCATGAGCTCCTACGCTTCGTAGACCTCTGAAGTTTTGGGGACCTCCCGAACTTCACTCATTCCAGGACTCCCGCCTTCCGAAGATTTTTCGCTCACTGCGGACTTCCCCTTTTCACAAGACCTCTCCTACACAAAGACATCCTCCTCTCAATCGATAACATATTGTCGAAAATAACTTATCCCACACATTTCTATCTCGTCGCAACTCGGGAGCTGGGAGGCTTATACAGTGGGCAAAAAAATCCTTTCATAATTATTATTATTATTTAATTTATGCATTTATTTAATCTCCTTAATTACCCAATATTATTCCTTAATTGTTGAGCTACGATAAAATTATCCGTCCCACGAGGTCCAGATCGGCTCATGCACCACGTTCTCCTACACGCCCATGAGACCCACTAACCCAGACATATAAAGGTCTTTTTAGCTCATTTGTAAGTAAGTGCAATTAATTACTGCGGATTACATTCTCGCACTCTGGATTTTTCTCCTACAGTCACTGGCTTGAGCGTCGGAGGGGCCTTCATGGGACCACCCCAGGGACCCCCTAACCTTATTTTGTGGGTTAAATGCTAGTTCCCATCCAAAAATTCTATCAACTCCGGAGAAAAAGTTGTACCTACTTATCAAATTCTTTGACTTGGAGTGAGCTGCGGAAAAAAAAATAGCAACATCAATATGACTACATGTCGCTTGAAAGATTTTAGGACGCCATGAGGATTGACCTATGAAACTCACAAATTTGATGAACATTAATTTTGAGCAAGAAATTGACCTTACAGCTAATTTTCCATCTACTTTTTATATTTCTTAATTTTAATAAGAAATTCGAGTACCAATCGGATAAATTAATTAATTAACCAGCTCCCATTCAGTAGGATAATCCACAGATGATGTATGTATTAATTTCTCATTAGTTATATGACAAATGCTTGTGTTTTTTTTAAACCATAAACAGTGTCACAAATAGGGCAAAACCTTTAAAATTTTAGTCAAAACAAATGACAATATTACTCGAGTATAATATAAAATACATATGACTCATTAAAGGTACCAATAAATTAGTTTTAGATCATGTTTGTTAAAACCTAAAACACCAATATTTTGCTATTATATGTGTGCATGGATGGAACCAGAAAATGAAGACTAGGACGTGAGGTTTATTTTTCTTCCGTAATGGAAGAGAAACAAACAATTAATTGAAAAAAAATAAGAAAATTAATTTTGCTTCCCCTATCTTGGTGTGATGGGAATATGAGAGAAGAAGATAAGAGAATAAGGCGACTAGGGTTTGCTAAAAAAAACATTTTTTACCTCGTGCATAGTTTTATTTTATTCCAAAGCCATACACGAAAGAAGTTTTTTCGTGCCTAGTTTGAACCTTGGGTTTTAATTAGAAAACAAAAAAATAAAATGTTGTAGTACACTTATAATGAATGTACACACAATTTATTCAGGGACGGAGCTAAAGGGGACTGGCAGTGGCGGCCACCCCCCTCGACTTCAATTTTTCCATAATGAAAATTAGTAATTATATATATATACTCATTATGGAAAAATTGAAGTCGGGGGGTGCCGCACGCCTATACGACCCTCCTTGTCCGATCCCCGAATAAATTGTGTGTACATTCATTATAAGTTTACCACAATATTTTATATTTTGTTTTCTAATTAAAACCAAGGTTCAAACTAGGCACAAAAAACTCTCTTTCGAGTAGGGCTTTGGAATAAAATAAAACTATGCACGAGGTAAAAAAAACGTTCTTTTTAGCAAACCCCAGTCGTCTTATTCTCTTATCTTCTTCTCTCATATTCCCATCACATCAAGATAGGGGAAGCAAAATTATTTTTCTTATTTTTTTCACTTAGTTGTTTATTTCTCTTCCTTTACGGAAGTTTCCGAGCCTACTCCCCGGTAGTATTTATCCCTTAATAAGTGGAGTTTTTTTTACTTAATAATTGGTGGTTTGTTCCACGTGCTGATTTTTCTTCAGATGGTTTTGTCGTTGTGGTGCTTCTCAATTTCATACTATGAGCGTTTTGAGCAGAAGATTTAGATGACCCATTACCAGAAGATTATTGATAAATGTGAGTTCGTGATCTGTCCAACGCTTGTATGATTTTTTGATTCTACTGAATCAATTAGATCTGTATAGGTTTAATTGCTTATTTCTAAATAAATAAATAAAAATGCATTGTTCAAACATAAATGCATAACGTTTTGCTGTATTATTGTTTTTGTGCTAAAATAGTGATGAACCAACCTTGATATATAAATCCATAAAGACCAAAATGTATAAATGTCCAAATTTAAGGAAGAAGAAATAGAACAAGAGTACATATGGCCCCACCATGTGTCGTCTTGTATTATTTATTTTTTCCCCACCCGCTTGATAGGCCCATGCATATACTCATGTCCATTTTCTTTATTATTTATGTTATATTACAAAGAGGAGAAATAGACAATAAAATAAAGCCAATTAGTGTGTTCACTTTCTAACAATCTTCTTCCTCTCTTTTTTTTTTTTTTCAAAAAAAAATAAAGAAGTGCATGGATGAATTATTGCTCCTTTAACATCCAACTTAAGGTTTGATTTACATTCCACAATATCCTACATATATAACATTTTTTTTGTGCTTTTGATAAGTGTAATACAATTTACATATGGTGTATTGTCCATCAGTCTTGGATGCAAAATCGATCATGAGGATTGTGACCGAGAGCGAAGACCGAATTTTACATAAACTTTTATATATAGGTACACATATTTTATTAAGTTATTTTTATTGATTCCCAAGAAAATTTGTACTAAGAAATTTAATCTAACTACTAAAATCAATATAAGAGAAACATTGTTTTTTTTACTTCACATCCTACTCAAGAATAAAGTTTATTAAATTATATCCAATACGTATATAATAAAATATTAATTGGTATATTTTTTTCTTTAGCCATAGACCCTCAAAAAGTAGACCAATCCTTCTTGGATGATTGATAAAATGATAAATGCCATACTTCTTATAAAATGAGATATTTGTTAATCATCCGAACACTGATCAATAGATTATCAACCGATAAGTCGACTATAGTATCTCAAGATACTTAGAACAAATGTCATGACAAAAAGAAGAATAACTGCCTACCACAAACTAACAAATAAGTGCAACCAATAAATCTCAATGTCCAAATTCCATGGATAACAAAGAAGTATCATTTGTGGTGAAAGACAAAGAAAAAGAGCCAACATAATACAAAACGACCACCATTTGAAGGCAAACCTGATCATTATCGATCAAACCTCTAAACGAATTGTTGGGGGTAATGTTTTTCTATTGCATGCTTCAAAATTGGTGAATGAGACATGTAAATGTACATAACATAGAAATAATTTCGAATATAGTGTATTTTAGTAACAGCAATTCATATTGTTATCGAAAAGTTAGTCGTTAAATTCAAGATTGTAGAACATATAATAGATTTAAACAATTACGATTCCACCTATTTTAAAAGTAATTGTGATGCTGGTTTTTAGGGCAGATCACTCCAAGTTAAGGTTTTTGATAAAGTCCAAGTCATCTTCTCCCCAAGTAATAAGTCTTTTTCTCCTTGACATGGAAGTTTTCTATTGGGAACTTGTCTGCACACACGCAAATGTTAGACGGGCCTAGGTTGTCCCAAGGAGGCCCCTCCGATACTTAAGTCACGGAGGTGAACGAGAGAGAATGTAAGACAAAGTAAACAAATATTGAATAATGATTAAGTGAGATTATGAGTGATTATCTTACAAATAAAGAGGAGGGACCTTTATATACCTGGTGGCGGGCACATGGGGGCGTAGGAGAAAATGGCTCGTGGTAGGATCAGGACCTCGTGCCGGGTTATTCCATCGTATCCCATTGATTATTAGGTAATTAATAAGATTAATCCAATATATAAATTGAATTATATATTAATAATTAAAGGATATTTTTGCCCCCAACATAAGTCCCCGACTCGGTCTTTGATAGAAGTATAAGCGATGCGGGAGCTAAAGAGCATCTTGTGTTTGACTTGTCTTGATCTAGTTTTTGGACTGCTGAGGCAGGAGCAGTTGATTGTCTTGCCAATATGTACTTTGTGGAGGAGTTGATATTTTGAAGAGGGCGATGTCTTTCTGGAGAGCAGTGGTCCTCGAGAATGGGTAGAGGTTCCGGAGCGCCCGAAGCTTATGAATTGAGTTTCGCATGCATGTGACAAGTCCCCGTGGGACTTAGCCCTTTTGAGAGGCAACATATTTCTTGTGAGTTGGTGGCACAAACCTAGTAAAGAGGAGAGGGAGGTGAGCCCGGGAGCCGGGGGAGGACGCCTGGGAAAGCCTCTCCGCCATGAGAAAGGGCGCGTTTCTGGGGGGCTGTCTGAGTCCCCCGTTCATCCTTATGGTCGCAAAAATCTTTTCACTATACTGCAAGTGTACAACGTAATTTATAGAATAATGACAAGTAAGGTCATATTCCTCAGGGATTGAATACGAAAACACTTAGGCTACAATAACGTCGTATTCCATTTTTATTGAAGCGGCCGAAAATCAATAAAGCATTATCTAATCTAAACAAGTAAAAATAAAATATGTAAATTTATAAAAACTCGAACTCCACAAGTCTTTTCAACAAATACGAAAGCAACCCTAGGCACATAATCTCAACATGCTTCTTCAATATTAAATCCAATTAATATTTATCAAAACTAATTCATGTATTTCTATGGGTTCAATTCCTAAATTCGTTTATTCCTAGAAAGCAAATAAACAATTTATTAATACCAATTGCTAGCATACCAACTCAAAAATTAATATCAACTCCCAAAAGATCTTTGAATTGAATGACTCCTCACAAACAGTTATAAGCCTCCCATCTCTATACCCGTTTATGAGTAAATTCGATTTTCATTTGTTAGAATTCATCCCCGAATTATGAACTAACAAATATGACATGCAAATTTCTTGGCCAAACAATCTACAAGAATTAAGCATTCAAATTCATATAAGGACACATAAATCAATTAAGAAAACAATCAATATAGATTTAACATTAATCCACAACTTTGATTAGCCTAATATATTTGATAACAAATCCATAGATAAACTTGAAATCATATAGTTTGACATCGTTTAAGTACAAACAAGAGATCTAAACTAAGAAAGATAGAACCCTTCTTGTAAGTATGGATCCTCCTTCTCAGCCTTCGGACCCTTGTGCTTCCGTAGATGCGAAAGGCTTTGTGGTGTTCTTCATAAATTTGCCCTCCTCTCTCAGAAGAATGTTGATTTGAATAACCTTAGTGTATTGTGGTATATTTGATGTTGTAATGAGTATTATGAAGTGATATTTTCTGGGGGAGAGACTTGGTCCCCTTTATAAAGGTGCTTTGAGAGATCACTGGTAGAGTTCGGATGGGATTAGGACATAAAATCAACCACAGGACCATTCACACGGTCGTGTGACTATTCACACGGTCTGACCGTGCGATTGATTTTTTTGTCTATGATAACATGTGATTTTGCTCATGGGGTCCTCATGAAAGTTGTAGTGCTTTCTCTGAACTTTCCATAACCACTTTGAATCAGCTCAATATCAATTTTGTAGAGAAATTTATGGCCAAAATACTAAACTCTGCCAGTGATGAAAACTGTTAGCGCGTTTGGACGTTTTTGAAAGTAATTCTCTTTTGTTCAACTTTCCATGCTTTCATTCCTTCACCTCTTTGATCGTACCATGTCTCTTTACATACCCTTGGGAACGTGCTATCGTGTTTTGTCCAATTTAGCTCCATTTTCTACAAAAATATAAGAAATACGTAGTATCACGCCCAACAAAAGAAACCAACAAAAACACACTAAAAATTCATGCAAATGTATCAATTATATATCATTTTAAGCCCTTAAATGCACGTACATTTTGCATATCTCACTTTCCTTGCGCGTATGTTCTTCTTCAATAATATTTGCATATGATTCCTTATTCGTGGGTACTTGTTTGCATTTTATCGAGACAAATTCTTCCCTTTGGGAGGAAAGCCTTAGTTCTTCCGGAACGGCCGAAGATGTTTGTACATAGGTCATGGGGCGCCCTCCCGCGGCTTGGAGGGGGCACCCCTCAGGCGCTCAGGGGCGCCCTTCAGGAGCTTTTCCCTGAGCTCTTGCTTCAGGAGCCTTTCCTGGAGCTCTTGCTTCTATCATCACTTTCACTGTGTTATTAATTCCTTCCGCGTGTGTGTTAGCATTTTTGTCTTCTTTTCGTTGCACATTTATGTGATGTATGTTTGTGAGGAATAGAAATTTACGAGGACCCCTCGCAAAGAAGCCCCTCCCCTCTGGGAGCACCGGAAGAGGTTTATTTACGAGGACCCCTCCGTGGCGGAGCCCTCCCCTCCGAAAGCACTAGAAAAGGTTTATTTACGAGGAATCCCTCAGGGAACCCTTCCCCTCTGGGAGCGTCGGAAGAGGTTTATTTACGAGGACCGCCCGTGGGAGAGCCCCATCCCTCCAGGAGCGCCAGTGGAGGTTTATTTACGAGGAACCCCCGTGAGGGAGTCCCTCCCCCGGGAGCGCCGGAGGAGGTTTATTTACGAGGACCCCCTACCTCTGTGGGAGAGCCCCTTTCTTTTGGCAAAGACCAGAAGGAGGTTTATTTACGAGAACCCTCGGTAGGAGAAACCCCCCCCCCGGGGTATTTGAAGGGGGTTTGTTGAGAAGTGCCTTGAGCTTTTCTTCTTCGCAATGTTATAATTTATCATTATACGAGTAAATGAGATTGGTTGGAAACGTAACAACTCTTTCATTGAACTTTGATGACTTGTTTCAACAAACGAAGTAAAAAAGGAAAAAATAACTTCTAAACTACTCTTGGAGTGGACAATTCTTCAAGGGTAGTACTTATGATTGTTGATGTTCCATATACGGGGAACATTCTTGCCATCTAAGCATTGTAGCTTGTAAGCTCTTGGTTTCACCAGTTCGATAAACTTGCATGGCTCTTCCTAGTTGGGGTCCAATTTTCCGACTGGTCCAGAGACACCAACTTTTCTTAGGACGAGGTCTCCCACTTGGATACTTCGGGGGCGTACCCAAGAGTTGTAAGCTCTGGCCACCCTTCTCTTCTAAACTTCGGCTTTGGTGAATGCCTTCTCTTTGAGTTGTTCAATCAAGTCTTTGTTGACCTCATGTTGTTGTTATTCTTTTCCAGAGAGTAGTTCGTCACCCTTAGGCTTGGTTGGCCTATTTCTGCAGGGATGACTACTTCGGCTCTGTAGGCTAGACTGAAGGGAGATTCACTCATGGTTGTCTGAAGTGTCATTCGATAAGCCCACAATGCAAAGGAAAGTTCTTATGCCCACTTTCCTTTAGCTATTCCTAGTCTGGTTTTTATGTGGTGGAGAATAGTGCGATTAGTTACATCTGCATGCCCATTGGCTCTTGGGTTTCCCACCGATGTGAAGAATTGCTTGATCATCTTTTCATCTGGGAACCATTGTTTTAGCTTAGCTCCTTGGAATTGAGTTCCATTGTCTGACACCAATGCTTGGGGAATTCCAAATTGACAAATGATGTTCTTCCAAAGGAAGTTGATAACCTCCTTCTACGATATCTTTGCAAGTAGATCTGCCTCCACTCACTTTGTGAAGTAGTCGACTGCCATGATCAAGAATTTCTCCGGGGCGGAGCTAATGGAAAAGGTCCAATTACGTCCACCCCCCACTTCGCAAAGGCGGGGACTCTCTAAGCTGTTGCGAGTGCCTCGGTAGATGTGTTATTGTTGCGTGCTCTTGGCATGGCGGAAATGTTTCACCAATGTCTTGGCATCTTTCGGAGAGTTGGCCAAAATTAGCCATGTCTCAAAGTCTTTGTAGCTAGTGCCCTTCTGCCCTAATGGTTGCCACAACTTGCTTAATGAATTTCTATAAGTACATAGTGAGCTTCCTCAGGAGCCAAGCATTTCAGATATGGTTGTGAGAAACCTTTCTTGTATAGCTCTCCATCTATCATCATAAAGAGGGAGGTTTTGTTTCTTAGTCTCTTGGCATTCGCAAGGGAGTCGGGGATGACTCCACGTTCCAAATATCAAATGATCTCATCCTTCCATGATGGGGTTTGCTGCATGGTGTTGAACACTTCAATTTCCGGGTGGCTAGCCACTAAGAGTGTGATGGCTCTACTATTGACGGCGGCCATTGAGCTAGCCAGACAGGCTAGTTAGTCGGTCTTTGTGTTTTCCTTGCATGGGATTTGTGTTACCACGAACTTCTCAAATTTGTTCATCAATTCCTTTACTGCAATGAGGTACTTGGCCATCTTTTCTTCTCGGCCTCATAAGTTTCGCCCACTTGGTTGGCCATGAGTTGAGAGTCAGTGAAAGCTATAATCTTCTTGGGCCCGATAGCGAGGGCCAATTTTCCTCCTATTAGAAAGGCTTCATACTCCACCTCGTTGTTGGAGGAAAGGAATTCGAACTTTACTGCATACTCAAGATGGTTTTCCAGCACGATTCCTGCTCCAATCCCCGAAGAGGTGGAGGAACCATCCACGTATAGTCTCCATTCTACGGGTGGATCATATGTCTCCATTCCATGCATCTCCACCAGAAAGGCGGCTAAAACCTGAGCTTTGATGGCGGGTCTCAGCTAAAATTTGACTCCATGTTTGCTGAGCTCTACTACCCATTTCACCATTCTTCCTGAGGTGGGGAGGTTGGTGAGCACTTTCTTCAATGGGTGATTGGTCAGGACCACAATTGGATGTGATTAACAGTAGGTCTGAGTTTTTGAGCACAAGTAATCTGGACCAATGCCAGCTTCTCTATATGAGTATCACGAGTTTGTGCATCAAAGAGGACTTTGCTGACGTAGTATATTGGGTAGTGATCTCGCTACTCCACCACCAAAACACCACTGAGCGCTTCTTCAGATACAGACAGGTACAAATATAAGGTCACCCCTTCCCTTGGCTTTGTCAAGAGTGGGGGCATGGCCAAATATGTCTTCAAGTCAATGAATGCTTGCTGACATTCCGGAGTCCACTTGAATTTCTTCTTTGCGCTTAGTAACTTGAAAAATGGCAAGCTTTTGTCAGCAGACTTGGATATAAAACGGCTCAAAGCGGCCATACACCCAGTCAACTTCTGCACATCTTTTGCATTAGTGGGTGCTGGCATGTTCAGGATGGCACTGATCTTCTCTGGGTTGTTTCAATTCCTCGCTCGGAGATCATGTACCCCAGAAATTTGCCCCCATGTACTCCGAATGTACACTTCGTGGGGCTCAACTTCATCCTATAGGTCTTCAATACGTTGTATCATTCTTCTAAGTCTGCGGCGTGATGAGTCCCTCGGGTACTTCTCACTAGCATATCATCTATATAGACTTCCATGTTCCGGCCTATCTAATCTTCGAAAATTCGATTGACCAGCCTCTGATAAGTTGCTCTTGTGTTTTTCAGGCTAAAAGGCATGACCCTGTAACAATAGATCCTCTGCTCAATTATTAAGCTGGTCTTTTCTTTGATCATCTTCCGCTAGTTGTATTTGATTGTACCCTTGAAAGGCATCCAAGAAGCTAAGGAGTTTGTATCCTGGGGTAGTGTCGATTAGTTTGTTGATTTGGGGGGAGTGGGAATGGATCCTTCGGACAAGCCTTGTTCAAATCTATGAAATCAATGCACATCCTCTATTTCCTATTGGATTTGGGGCGAGCACCACGTTAGCCAACCACTTCGGATCTGCACGAGTTTGATGTATTTTCCTTCTAGCAACTTGTTCACTTCTTCTTTTATTGCTTTGCTTCTTCCATGCCCAAAGGCTCTTCTATTTACATTTCACGGGCTTATAGGTTGGGTCCATCCCGGCCCGGTGCGGGGCGACCTGGGGAATCTCTTGCGAGACCTCTCATCTCCTAGGGAACACTTGTGCATTTCTTCTGAGGACTTCAATGATTTTTGCTCCACACGGAACTCTAGCTCGGTCCCAAGCCATACAATGTTCATCTCGTCGGTTGGGTCCAAGACCACTAGCTTGATTCTTTCCACCGCCTCGAGCTTGGGTTCCTCTTTCAACTTGCGGGCATTGGAGTTTTCTTTTTCTTGAGATTCTTCGGGGTAATCTTCTTCTTGGAGGAGGCTCACTTCCATGGGTGTAGTTAGTGCATTCCAAAGCTCTGGATCCCAAGCTTGGGGCTCCTCTTTCCATGCAGTGAAGTGGCACTCGCGGGCTACACTCCTATCTCCACATTCATCTCCAATCCCTTTCGAAGTGGGGAATTTCAACTTCTGGTGGTAGATGGAAGCAATGGTTCTGAATGATTTCAAGGATGGGCGGGCAAGGATCACATTATACTGCAGGGGGCGTTAACCACTACAAACCTCACCATCTTCCTGACCCGAAGATGGTGACCTGACACGGGTAGCTACCCAGTGAAAGGGAAAGCGTTATCTCCTCGAGGATGGGGATCTTCTGCAGGCTGAGGTCATATAGTGCGGTAGTGAGTTCGGTTAGAGATGAGTCTTCGAATCCTAGCAGGCGGAATGGACTGTACGACAGTATGTCCATGGAGCTACCAATGTTAACCAACACTATTTTCACATAAAAGTTAGCTACGGCTACAAAGATGATGAGGTGAGCTGTTGGGTGTTCTCCTTCCTGAGCTCCGGGGGACAGGTCTTCTTCACCAAAGGTTATCTCCTCCTGAGGCTTCTCCATATAGTATGTCCCTGGGTGAGATGCAGCACACTGGAAATACGCTCCTCTTGAGCTCCGCAGTAGGGCGTTCTTTGCACAAGCTAAGCCTTCGTACACCGGTTCTCCGGAGATAGTGTTTATGACCTTATGGTGGTCCCATATCCTTCAGAAATTGAGCGCGTCTTAGCCTCGTTCCCACAAACGATGGTAAAATGATGCTGCTTTTTAGGGCAGATCACTCAAAGTTAAGATTTTTGATAAAGTGTAAGTCATTTTCTTCCCAAGTGGAAAATCTTCTTCTCCTTGATCTAGAAATCTTCTACTGGGAACTTGCATGCACAAGCGCAAATGTTAGACGGGCCCTAAGTTTATTCCAGGGAAGCCCCTCCGATTCTCAAATCAAAGCATGGTGAGCGACAGAGAATGTAAGACATTAAACGAGTACTGAATAATAATTAAGTGAGATTATGAGATATTAACTTACAAATGAAGATGATGGACCTTTATATATCTGGGTGGTGGTCCTATGGGAGCATAAGAGAAAATAGCTTATGGGCCGAATCCGGACCTCGTGGGTCGGGTTATTCCATTTGTAGATCATTTATTATTGGGCAATTAATAAGATTAATCCAATATATAAGTTGAATTATATAATAATAATTCAAGGATTCTTTTCAGTTGTCTTGACTTGACTGAGTTCTCTAACTTCCCAGGTGACTTGAGTGAGCTTCCGGTCAATGGATGACTCATCTGTCACTTCAACTTGAGACTTGGCTTCTTGAGTTGACTTGACCGACACTTCACTGATTGTATCCCGGTGATACTCCTTGATCGAGTTCTTGTATTCTCTTCCTTGCCATACTCAATTGTTTCACAACGAAGTCTTTATTTGATCTTGATTGACTTCTTGTATATCCAGGCATAGCGACTTGACTCGGCTAAATGCGGCCTTATCTATTACAATACAAATTATAAGGAAAATGGGGTGCCAACTTTCTAGTCTAAGTTTTACATGGCATTCATCAAAATCTAATAAATAAATTTCCCAACAATTTCCCCCTTTTTGATGATGCCAAAACTTAAAACATACATACAAAATATAAATAGCAAAGATACATACAGACAATGTAGAAACATAGAATGTATGCGTAGAATCAATCTTTTTATTGATCGAACATTCTTGTCCTTTACACAATTTGTTTACAATGTGTATCGAGCAAACATAACATTCTATATCTACGCAAGAAATATAGAAATTACATAACTTTTATTCATCGTACAGAAGACTTACATATATATGTATTTACAATAGTAAAATACATGAAGGGGTGGACAGCAATACTTCATCGCCTTCGATGTCTCCTTCTTTCCTCTTCAGCTCTGTCGTCCTCTGGTCTCTTTCTCTTCTTTTCTTCTTCAGCTGCTTTCTTTTTCTCGTAGGCTCTTCTAGAAGCATCTTCATCTTTTGTCTTTCTTTCTTGTCTTCGTTGACTCTCTTCCCAGTGATCTTGTCTTTTATTTTCTTCTTCAATCCTTTTTACATGTTCAGCTTCTTCTTCCTCGCCACTTCAATATTTGCTATGGCATCAAATCCAGCCCAATAGATCCCTCCTTTCTTTCCTTTTTCTATGTATTCAATGTTTTTGGGTAGAGGTCTATGTCTCAAACCTCTTCCTCCACTGCTTCTTCCTCTTCCTCTGGGCGTGTATTGTACTGGAGCCTACTTCTTTCCAAAGCAGAGTGAGTGCTAGTAGTCTCTTGTTTGTCGGCCTTCTTCACACTGACTTGAGGCCTTTTTCCCAATACAAGTCTCAGGCTTGGGCCATGGACATGCCTTGTTCTTGGCAATACCCTTTGGTTACCAATCTTGCTTTGTTTCTTACCACAGAACCTTCTTCATTCATCTTGTTTCTGAAAACCCATTTTGTGCCAATAATATTTTGATGGGTTGGTCTTTGCACCAATTCCCATACTTTGTTCCTTTCAAACCGATTGACTCTTCTTGCATGGCTTGAATCCAATGTGTATCATCCAATGCTTGGGACACATCTTTTGGCTCTATTTGGGAAATAAAATAAGTGAACATAGCTTCTTGTTGAGCTCTGGATCTGGTTCTTACACCATCTCTTACATCTCCAATGACTAGCTATGGTGGATGGTCTCTCAACCATCTCACATCAGGTTGGAGTAAGTCAGCTGGGTTTAGTCGTCTTGCATCTGTGTTATCTTGAGCAGCTCTCTCATCATCATTTAGCTGCAGATTCTCCAGCTGTCTTTGAGATTCAGCTATCTCATCTTCGCCTTGATTGAATGCTCCGATTGACTATCTCATCTCGTCATGTGTCCGGGGCAGCCACTATCTATGTACCGGGTTCCTTGGCACTCATTGTTCCTTGAACCCGCAATCAATGAAATTAGTTTTTAGGTACCCATACTTACAGGTCCGAGGGGGTTAATCTTGTAAGATGAACCAACCAACCTATAGCCAAATGATTTGACTCTAAGAGGTTGCCATCTATCGTGCCATAATCATAATTCATTTTGGCGATTGCTTGGGGGCTTTAGGTTCATACAGTTGTCTCTTTTTGTCGTATGCTGTGTGTGGGTTTTAGCAATTGCCTTCTTTGGGTAGTTGTGATATCTCCGAGTGTAGTGCTTGGGTGCATATGTGTCTTTGATGATAGCTCTTTTGCCTTTGGAATGACCTTTGCTGAGTTCTAGGTCTTTGCCATTTAGGCTTGTATTCCATAGATCTTTCTTTGATATTTCACATTATTCAAATCGGCTTGGCTTGGGTAGTTTCTACCATTCCCATCATTTGTGTTCCTTTGATAGAACTTAAGGGGATTCTCGTAGCTGTTTCTTCTTCACAGTACTTCTGTTTGGAGTTTCTTTGAGGAACTCTGTTGGATTTCTTCTCACTGCCCTCTCAAAGATACTCAATGGTTGTTTTCCATTTCCTTTATATCCAAGGCCGTTTGTTTGTGATTGTACTTTGGAGTGAATGTGTGTGCAACATTTGGTGTCTTGGATTTTTGAGATACTTCATTACTTGAAGATCCTTTTTCCAAGATCACTTTTGGAGTTTGACTATGCACAAAAGAATTGAATCTATGCCTGTCTTGTCTCCACATTCTTTTTGGCTCATGATAAGGTCATCCAATGATTTAGATGCCTTTGTGAATGAAGCAATCACATTTTGAGATCATTTTCTCTCTTTTCTATAGCGACTATCTCTGCTTTATTAGTTTAGCATTCTCGGCCTTGACTCTTTGTTCTCATCAGATATGTGACTTAGAGTACTCAGCTCCTTAGTCAGCTGTGAGTTTTGGCTTTTTGAGTGGTTGTTTTCCTCATTTAATAGTGCGTGTGAGGATTTAATGTGCTCAAAATCTTTCATCATTTTTCCTAATGAATCATAAAGATCAGTGGGTGATGAAGTGTGTGTGTCACAATCACTATCACTAGAATCTGATTGAGATAAGTTAGAGTGTACCTCATCTTCTTGGTCAGGTTGATCTTGTTCTTTAGCCATTAGAAAGATCATAGCTTCTTCTTCAGAATCACTTGAGTAGTCAGCTTCACTACTTTATGAGTCTGTTGTATCCTTTGACTTAGCTGTTTCAGCAGTCTCAGCAGCCAACATTGCCCTTTTCTTTTCTTGTTTTCTTTCTCTGAAGACTCTTCTTTCTTCTTCATTCCTGTATTTATTGACTACAGGAAATGGACAGTCAATGGCAAAGTGTCCTGGTTGTGCAATTCCAACACGGAGTTTTCAACTTTTTGATCGGCTCTCTCATTTCTTGGGTTGTCGGGTCTTTGATATTCGACCTTCGATACTCGCTCTCTTTGGTGGCCTATCTTCCTTGACTTGGAGGAGTGAATGTCTTCTGGAGGATTCACCTTTATTTCTTTTGTAGTTCTTGTTGAAGAACTTGTTGAATCTTTTAACCATCGTCTGCAATCTCCTCCTGGTCAATAATTTCTTTGGTCTCGGCTCTCTTCCCATCCTTGATTATAAGTGCGGTTGTTTTGGTATGCAATTTTGTCTCCTCTTGATCTTTTCTTCTCGGCTCAAATTCATAAGCTTTGAGGTCCGAGAATATTTCATGATTAGATGTTTTTGATAGGTCCATCGAGTGCCTTAAAGCCATGGTCTTCATTTTCCCACTCGGGAGGCTCCTTAGTATCTTCATGCACATTTCCTTTTGTGTGTATTCCTTTCCAAAGCCGAGAGCTCATTTGTAATTTGGTGAATCTAGCATCCGGTGATCCATTGTCTCACCAAAGCATTTTAAAGTTTTCAAATTTTGGAACAACAACATATAATTTGTTTTCCTTAATTTGCTCTGATCCTTCACAAATTAAAGTTAGTTTATCCCAGATCTCTTTGGCTGTCTTGCAAGATTTGACTTTGTTGAACATGGCTTTGTCCAAAGTCTTGTAAAGTATATCCTTGGCCACATTATCAGGTTGTATCTTTTTTCGTCATCATTTGTCCATTCGACTCTTGGTTTTTCAACCATAGTGGTCTAGGAAAGGAAGCGACCTCCTCTCCTTCACTGCAGCAGCTCTCCTTGCAGTTTGGTGCTCACCTTTATTATTTGCAGTGGCCCATCCTCTATCACTATCCACATCTCATCATGTAAAGCGATAGATGAGCCTGCATACGTATTTTCCAGTCATCAAATTCTTCAATGGTGAACATAGGAATGCGTGTCAAATTTGCTTCCATGATAATAACTTTGTTGTTTAAAAAATGGCTTTTGAAAGAACGAGTGTTAAAAACTTCTTTGAAAGATTGGAGATCTAGTTCAGTAACCAATGCGGAAGGCTCAATGAACCAACCGCTCTGATACCACTTGTTGGTCCCAAGGGGTGTGAGTAAGGTTTGGAAGGGGGGGTTGAATAAACCTTACCAACTTTTCGATTTTAGTCCTTTTAAAATAATACAGAGTTAAATACACAGCTAAGTCCTTGAGGGATGACTAAGTTAGTTAACCAGCGAGAGTTAGCCACTCACGATTTCGATTGAAATTTGTTGATAGAATAACTCATTTGTTTAGTCTAAACCTTAACTTGGTTGTTGTTAGGAATTTTATTGTTTAGATTTTGATGAATGCCATGTAAAACTTAGAATAGAAAGTTGGCTCCCAATTCTTGTTGTAAATTGTATTGTAACAATTAGAGAGCCAAGCCGAGTTAAGTCGCCTACGCCCTAACATGCAAGAAGACAATCGAAGACTTGAAGGAAAACTCTGTGAGAGACAGTGAGTACGGCAAAGAAAAATGACAGAACTCGATGAAGAAGCGGTGAGATGCGGTGAGTGGAACATCATCAAGTCAACTCAAGAGAAGCCAAGTCTCAAGTGAAGTGACGAGAAGAGTCATCCAATGATTGGAAGTCTGACTCTAAGTCACCTGGGGAAGGCAAGGAAATGCGTCAAGTCGATATAAGCGTAAAAGAACCGTTGCCGACGTAAATCAAGAGATTTACTTAAACAAGTAATATCTCCATACCACCTTTCTTGGAGTGCTCGGTCCCGAGGAAGCGTGCAAAAGGAATGAACCAATGGGAAGCACTACACCGTGTCGAGAACTCGAAAAGGTGATAAAACAATTCATACGAGGAAATGGCAATTCCAAGAAGAGCGCAAGCCAACGATCGCAAAGTGACTTTCAAAAATGAGCCTATCTCTTCAACGGGCAAATTTTTGAAAGTTCACTATAAAAGGCTGAGGAGTTTGTTTGAGAAGAAGGATGAATGACACACACGTGAGATATACAAGCTTATCAAAATGAAACATTCTCAATCCTCAAGCCTACATTTGAAGTACATCAATCCAACACTTTTTGTGAAGGAAAGAGAACTTCAATCAGTTGAAGAGGAAAATCTGAAAACAAAGGGTCTACATTCCGGAAGGATTGTAGAAAGGTTCAAGGTTGAACCAAGTCTTAAGCTTTTGGAGGGCTTCGTGATCAAATCCAAAGTGCTTGAGCAAGTGAGATGTAGTAGCAAAGCGGTGCGCCTGTGAAAAAGCCGAGTCGCACGCGAGAAGCGGTGAGTGATCAAGGCGTCTCAGATCGAGTCCCAAAGGATCAAGTCATTTGTTGTGATCAAGACTTGTATCACGGATTGTTACCACTTTGTAAAGCGATCATTACCTAGTGGATTCCTCCGGGAGTTGGAGAAGAGAGGAGTAGAAGAATTACCCCATCTTGAACCTCTATAAAAATTTTATTGTGTCATTTACATTTCAAAGCATTTAAATTCTGCACTTTTAATCGCTTATATCTCACTGATAAATTTGCTATCCATTTGATAATTTATAAGTACTAAATCAAGTCGTAAGAACTTGCTTAATCAAACTTAAGGGTGTTAAGTCTTCCAAAAAACAAAACCACAGTTGAGTCAAATTATAGCCAACGGTGAGTTACTCTATTAATAGCTCATTTGAGTGTTGAGAGATTAACTCTCTTGAGTGACTAATTCGATTGTCCATCAAGGACACGGTGTGTAGAACTCAGAGATTTAAAAGGACTAAATCGAAAATTTGGTAAGGTTTATTCAACCCCCCTTCTAAACCTTACACTTACACCCTTGGGACCTACAAGTGGTATCGGAGCGGTTGGTTCATTGAACCCTCCGCTGCCAGTTCTTGAACTAGATCTCCAAACTTTTCAAAGTCCGCTTTAGTACTTAATCTTTCAAAACTCTTTTCTATCATTAAAAGTTATTATCATGGAAGCAAATCTAACACGCATTCCTATGTTCACTATTGAAGAATTTGATGATTGGAAAATTCGTATGCGAGGCTCATCTATCGACATTACATGATGAGATGTGGATAGTGATAGAAGATGGGCCTCGCAAATATTAAAGGTGAACACAATTTGCACGAAGAGTTGCGGTGAAAGGGGAAAAAGATCAAAGACACCGGACCGGTCATGGTTGAAAAACCAAGAAGCGAGTGGACAAATGATGACAGAAAAAGGTACAACCTGGACAATGTAGCCAAGGACATTCTTTACAAAACCTTAGACAAAGCCATGTTCAATAAAGTCAAATCTTGCAAAACGGCTAAGGAAATCAGGACAAGCTGACATTGATTTGTGAAGGCTCGAGCAAATCAAAGAAAACAAACTATCGGTGGTCAGTACAAAAATTTGAGAACTTCAAAATGATCTCGGAGAAAACCTGGATCAACTGGATGCTCGGTTCACGAAATCACAAATGAGCTATCTCGCACTTGGAAAGGAATATACACAGAAGGAAATGTGTATGAAAATCCTAAAAAGTCTTCGGTGAATGGGAAATGAAGGTCATGCCTTTGAGACACTCCATGGACCTATCAAAGACATCCAATCATGAGTTATTCTCGGACCTCAAAGCCTACGAGTTTGAGTGAGAAGGAAAGACCGAGGAAGAGACGGTTGTACCCAAAACATTTGCTCTAATTGTCAAAGATGGGAAGAGAGCCGAGGTCAAAGAAGCAATTGACCCGGAAGAAATAATACGATGGTTAAAAGATTTAACAAGTTCTTTAACAAGAACTACAAGAGAGGAAAGGGTGAATCTTCCGGAAGACACTCGGCTCCTCTAAATCAAGGAAGACAGGCCAACCAAGAGAACAGATCATCAAAAAGTTGAATATCAAAAGTGACAACTCAAGAATGGAAAGAGTGATCAAAAGGTGAATATCTATGTTGGAATTGCGGAATAAACAGTCACTATGCCATTATTTGTTCATATCCTGTAGTCAAGCAAATACTGAGAGATGAAGAAGAAAGAAAGGTCTTGAGAGAAAGAAGACAAGAAAAGAAAAAGGCAATGATGGTGAGAGAGGCTGCCGAGACAGCCAAGTCGAGGGAAGGACGGTGACTCGAGAGCAAAGCGATGAAGCCGACTACTCAAGTGACTCGAAGAAGAAGCCTTGATCCGCTTGATGGCCAAAGAACAAGATCAAGAAGATGAGGTACAATCTAACTCAACAAGCTCAGACACTAGTGATAGTGATCTGTGACACACACACTTCATCACCTACGGATCGTTATGATTCATTAGGCAAAATGATGAAAGATTTTGAGCACATTAAAACCTCACACACACTATTGAATGAGGAAAACAGCCTACTCAAAAGTCAAAACTCAAAGCGACTAAGGAGCCGAGTACTCTAAGTCAAATAGCGATGAGAATAAAAGTTTAAAGGTGAAAATGCTAAATTAATAGCAGAAATTGTCGCTGCTATAGAAAAGAGGGAGAATGACCTCAAGAATGTTATTGTCTCATTCACCAAGGCATCTAAATCATTGGATGATCTTATTATGAGTCAAAGAGAATGTGGAGACAAGACAGGGCTTAGGATTTAATTCCTCTATGCTATGTCAAACCTCAAGAATAATTTTGGAAAAAGGATCTTCAAGTCATGAAGAGTCCGAAAAATCCAAAACTATAAATGTTGCACACACATTCGCTCCAAAGCACAATAATAAGCAAAGCGCCTTGGTTACAAAGGAAAAGGAAAAAAAGCTTGAGAGGTTGAGAGTCTTTGAAAGGGCAGTGAGAAGAGATTCAAAGGAGTCCTCGGCAAACTCCAAAGAAAATACTCAGTAAAGAAAAAGCGAGCTACCAAAAACCCCGGAAAATCCATAAAAGAAATACATATAATGGGAATGGTAGAAAATATCCAAGCAAGTGATTGGAATAATGTGAACTATCGGCTAGACTTATGGAATACAAGCCCAAATGGCAAAGGCCACAGAACTCAGCAAAGGCCATTCCAAAAGTATAAGAGCTTTCATCAACACACATATGCACCTAGGCACTACACTCAAAAACACCACAACTATCCAAGGAAGGAAATTGCTAAAACACATATGCAGGCATACAGACAAAAGAGACAATTTGTATGAACCTAGAATTCCCAAGCAATTTGCCAGGATTAATTATGATTATGGCACTGATAGATGGCAACCTCTTAGAGTCAAATCATTTGGCTATAGGTTGGTTGGATCATCTTATAATTCTAACCCCTCGGGACCAGGACAAGCATGGGTACCTAAAACTTAATTTCCTTGATTGCGAGGTTCAAGAACATGTGAGTGCCAAGGAACCTGGTACATGGATAGTGGTTGTTCGGACATATGACAGAAATAAGAGAAATCTGTCAAAATTCAAGGAAGTCAAAGGAGCAAAAGTCATATTTGGAGGAAATGAAGCTCCAGGTGAAATAAAAGGCATTGGATCCATCAAGAGGAATGGATTAGAAATCACAGATGTTGCATATGTTGAAGGACTAAACTTCAATCTACTAAGCATCAGTCAACTTTGTGACAAGGGCTACAATGTTGGATTCAACATGGGTATATGCCAAATCAAGGATATTGAATCAAATGAAGTTGTGCTGCAAGGATGTAGACAGAAAAATATGTATGTAGTGGATTGGTCAATCGCAACACCAAAGACTGTCTACTTGCAAAAAGCACAATTTGAATCAAGTTGGTTTGTGGCACAAAAAGCCGAGTCATCCGAATTTCAAAACGATCAACAAACTTGCAAGAAGTCATCTTGTGGAAGGACTTCCGACTCGATACAAGAAGGAGAGTATATGTGACGCATGTCGAAGGGAAAACAAATCAAGTCGTCATTCAAAGAAAAGACATGCCCATCCTCAACAAGAATATTGCACTGCTTCATATGGATCTATTTGGCCCAAAGTGGAACCAAACCAAAGACATAAGTGGAAAGAAATACACCTTGGTGGTAGTAGATGACTACTCAAGATATACATGGACAATTTTCATGTGAAGAAAGAAACTCTACAAAAACTACCACGGTGATGAAGAGGATTCAAAACGAGAAGAGTCAAACCATTATCAAAATAAGATCAGACAGAGGAACCGAGTTTGTCAATGGAATAATAACTCAAGTATTGTATTGATAATGGTATTGGTCATGAACTATCACAGCAAGGACTCCCAGTGAGAATGGAGTTGCGAGAAAGAAGAAATAGAACCCTCAAAGAAGCAAAGAAGGACCATGTTAGTCAACAGAGTTACCAAAAAGATTTTGGGTCTGAAGCAATCAACACGACTTGCTACACTCAAAACAGATGTATGATAAATAGACGGTGACAAAGACTCCTATGAGATCCGGAGTGGAAGAAAACCAAATGTTGCATATTTGAGAATATTTGGATGCAAATGCTTCATCCACAACAATGGCAAAGACAATCTAAAGGCTTTCGATGCTAAAGCGATGAAGGTATCTTCTTAGGATACTCGGTGAAAGCAAAGCCTGAGAATACTCAACAAAAGAACTATGGTTACGAAGAATCCATTCATGTAGTATTCGATGAGCCAAATGTAAATGGAGAAGACATTGAAGAGTCAACCGATAAGTGAATCATCCAACCATACGAAGAGTCCCTATCTTTCAAGTCAAGTGGAATTATCAATTGAGAAGAAGATGAGATAGTGAATCTCAAAAAATTTGGAAAATTTGCGGCTAAGTGATTACGAGAGAGCTGATAACAGCAACACAGCTGCAAGTCGACTGAACCCAGTTAACTCACTCCAACCTGATGTAAGATGGCTGAGAGACCATCCACCAGAGCTTGTCATTGGAGATATAAGAGAAGGTGTCAAGACAAGATCTAGAACTCAACAAGAAACCATGTTCACATGCTTCATCTCACAAATTGAGCCCAAAGATGTGTCACAAGCATTGGATGACACACATTGGATTCAGGCTATGCAAGAAGAGCTGAATCAGTTTGAGAGAAATAAAGTATGGGAATTAGTGCAAAGACCCATACATCAAAATGTCATTGGAACCAAATGGGTGTTCAGAAATAAAATGAACGAGGAAGGATCTGTGGTAAGAAACAAAGCAAGATTGGTGGCCAAAGGATACTGCCAAGAAGAAGGGATAGATTTTGATGAAAAATTTGCCCCGTAGCAAGATTGGAAGCTATAAGGATGTTTCTTGCCTATGCGACTCACAAGAATTTCATTGTATATCAAATGGATGTAAAGAGTGCATTTCTAAATGGCCTATTGGAAGAAGAAGTATATGTTGAACAACCTCCAGGATTTGAGCGAGAAGACTCTTGGAGACAAGGTATACAAACTCAAGAAAGCCCTGCACGGATTGAAACAGGCACCCGAGCATGGTATGATACCTGTCACAATTCCTAAGCGAAAATGGATTCACTAAAGGAAAAGTAGATAGAACACTTTTGGAATTCAAGACAAGAAGAGTATCCGCTTGTTCAAATATATGTGGATGACATCATTTTTGGATCCACCAACAAAGAGTGTGTGAAAAATTCTCAAACCTCATGCAAAGTAAATTTGAAATGAGCATGATAGAGAGCCGACATTCTTCCTTGGACTTCAAGTGAAACGGTGAAGGATGGAACCTTCATAAGTCAAACAAAATACACCAGAGATTTAATGAAGAAGTTTGGTATGGAGGAGAAGTCTTCTCGTAAAAATACCAATGAACACATCATCAAAATGGACATGGATGCGGATGCAAGCAAGCTCGTAGATCAAACAAGATCTGAGCACTTATTGGATCATTGCTCTATCTCAGCTAGCAAGCTCGACATCACTTTTCTTTGTAGGTGTATGTGCAAGATTTCAATCTGCTCCAAAAGAGAGCCATATGACAAACTAAGAGAATATTGAGATACTTAAAAGGAAGCAAGAAGTAGGCCTATGGTATCCAAAGGAAGGTGGATTCAAGCTAATTGCCTATTCGGACTCGACTATCTTTGGATGCGAGTGGACGGGGAAGAGCACTTGAGGCACATGTCAAATGCTAGGAAACAGACTAATTTCCTGGTTTAGCAAGAAGCAAAACTCAATAGCCACCTCTGGTGAGGCGAGAATACATAGGCTGCGGGCATTTGTTGTGCCCAAATCCTATGGATGAGACAACAGGTGAGAGACTATGAAGTTGAAGAAAAAGAAATTCCAATCATGTGTGATAACACAAGTGCCATTGCAATCACTCAAAATCTGTGTTGCACTCAAGAACAAAACATATTGATGTCGAGATATCATTTCATAAGAGATCATGTTGAAAAGAAGGACATTATCTTGGAATATATCTCAACCGACAAACAACTAGCCGACATCTTCACAAAACCATTATGTGAGTCAAGATTTGAAGAACTCAAACATGAGTTGGGGTTAATTGAGTGGTGACATTCAGACGAATCAAAGAAGAGAATTAGAACAGAAAAGGAGTGAAAAAGAGCTGAAAACAAAAATCAGCCCAGTAAATCAGCTGTATCAGAAAAACAGCTACACCAAGTCAGCTGATAGCTGAGTCACTAAGAGAACTGCGAGGAGTAGAGTTAAATCAGCTAAGAGATAAGCTGAATAACTTATGAGCTAAGTGACAAAAACGCCATCGTTTTGACTAAGCGGGAATGTTTTAAGGAACACGTCAGCATAATGATGATGTGTACGGACATAAAAGCGCACACTAAGCTTATGATTGGATATAAATCTTTGCCGCATTAAATACGAGACGTGAAATGCTCAATAGGCGTGCGAAATCCAAGCCGTTGATTTCGATCACGATTCAAAAAACCGTCTGCACGTCCTTTCATAAACCATATTTAAACCTTTTTCATCCGTTTCTCTCTCACACTTCTAAAAACTGTTCAATCTCTTTCTCTCAAAAGGCAAAGGCAAAAATACTCGAAACCCTATCAACCTTCAAATCAATTTTGAATTTTTCTTGATATAATTCTCGAGAAATGGCACCAACTTATGACTTTACCAAGTTGGGAAAGCAAATCCACACGGTTCGACGGTGGATTTCGGACGGAATGGTGAAGCGGGGTCCGACGACACCTGGTGAAGAAAATCGCCGAGAAGCGGAAACGACCGGACTAAAACCGTTTCTAACGCATTTGGAATATCCTATGACCTATGTGGAGGAGGTCGACAATTCTACGTGAATGCTTTGAGATTCACGATGAGGGAATCAAGTCATCATTCACGGGGGAAGCGGTGACTATCACGCCAAGGATTTGGTGAATATTGCTCACTACCGTGAGGTAAGGAGCAATCGAGATTAAGGAAGCTGATGTCAACTTGGCCGACGCATGGAAAGAGATAGCCAAGTCCGACTTTTTGATAAAATTATATACACAAAGCAAACAAGAGCTATTTGCCAAGGAGGATTATCACAAATTGTTGGACATAGTTGCCAAATGTATCGACATCAAATTTGGCGGCTTTGACCAATGTCAAAGGCAAAGCGATTGTGATGGCCGCAATCATCGAGGAAAAGAAGATAAAGGGGTGAGTTTATCTACAGCAGACTCTGCCCGAGCGTGGGGAACAAGTCCTTCAAAGAAGATGGGTCATTTGGAGGATCCCTCAGGATATGGCCTGGTGATTGGCCGGCTATTGGAGGTGAAAGGAGTCCTCTTAGACATGGGAAGGCTTTCCATGTTAACAAGAGGATGTTGAGCTAATCTCTCCGGTGCTCGAAGCGAGCTTACGCCAAGAGAGGCGACACAGTGGTGAGGGGAATCGGTGACCCAAGACACAGCTGCTTCCTCTCCGGCCAAGAAGAAAGTTGCCCTGCTGGTAAGAAGACTGCTGCCCCTGCAGCAAAGAAAGAAAACCAAACATGCTCCGCCCCAGCAGAGTCACCGCCCCGCCAGCCATGTCACCGCCCCTCGCAGCAGCGGTCGAGAAGGACTCCCAAATACCTTCTCCGATCGTCAAAAGGAGGAGAACGACAAGCCTAGACGGCCGGCTCCTCGAAACAAACACAAGCACGGCCCCGGCCGCCCAAGACTCGAGAGGACACCGCCCGAACTGTAAATTCCCTGGTACAAACCAGGAGACGAAGAAGACTTGTCAAGCGTCCAACAGAGAAACCAGGTGAGTCGATTACTCAGCTAGCACATATGCAGGAGACTATCGGGGAAGTAGAGTCTCCAGATGTAATTGATGAACCGGCCAAGTCTCTTTGAAGCGCGATCACAGAGGCAACCCAAGACACACACTGTAGCTCATATTTGAAGCACAAGAAGAACCAGCCCAAGCAGATAGTGATGTAATGATCCTCTCTCCACCTTACCCAGGACATCCAAAATCGTCTGCGTGAGTGGAGAAAATGGAAGCTGAGCAAGTCAAGGAACAGTTCAACGGCTGAATTCATAGAAGAAGAAGAGGAACTGCTAAATTTCCTTGGATTAACTATGTGCTCCCAGCTCACGGATGAAGACAATCGCATAGACATTCTCGCAGATATACAAGGACAAGGAGAGAGAAAAGCAAGTCAAGAAGCCGGAGCACGAGAGAAGGCAAGCATCCGCCCTATCTCCGGCACCACGTAACACACACATCCTCTCCTTGATGTCTTCTCCGAAAGTGACGAGGAACTGCAGAATGCCGCGCCACGAGAAGAGTTGCAAATGCAGCAAGCATTGCATGAATCAAGAATCCTTCACGAGCAAAGATCGATGGAGGGACCAGGGGAGTCCTCGAACACACGGTGAAATCGATCCAATGGGAGTGGTTGAAGCAAATAGCCACCGATGTTCTTTGCTACCACTTCCCCACTCACTCGAAGAAGGCAATAAGGAAATGGCGATGAACCTGGGACAATGGGGACCCCGGTCGAGCCAACCCCTATTGAAGGTGTGCTACCACCGCCCCAACGGCTGAACCATCAATTGAAACAGCCGGGAGTTTGGAGACGAGTGACCCCACTCCAAGTCACTCACCGGTGCGCCGGTGAGGGGAAACTCCCTCCACCGCGGCAAGGTCGGAGGATGCCGCAGATGACTCGACAAAGAAGCAAGGAGGCGAAGAAGAGAAATTACAATCACAAGAAAAACGACAAGTTGCCATCAACGAAGCTCGAGGACGATTGATTGAGATGCTCTCACCGAGGTGAGGTGCCAATCGACGGCTAATGCTAATGACGCGCGATGATGCGAGGCACGGAAGGAATGTACCCGGGAGTTAACACTGGCGATGAAAGTGCAATCCATGGGGTTGAGACTCCAATGGATGCCACTGAGAAGACCCTA
The DNA here is from genome assembly GCA_016081115.2 of Rehmannia glutinosa. Taxonomy (NCBI): domain Eukaryota; kingdom Viridiplantae; phylum Streptophyta; class Magnoliopsida; order Lamiales; family Orobanchaceae; genus Rehmannia; species Rehmannia glutinosa. The sequence goes on along the minus strand of CM071936.1, from coordinate 51,990,617 downwards.
AGACAGTGACAATGTCGAAAGGGAGGACAAGGCCTCGCAGCAGAGAGACCGCTGGAGGAAATGAAGGCCACGGGAGGTTGAGACTTCCGGGGTAAAGAGGTCAAGTAGAGAACATCCCTCCCGCAATCATCGACCCATCCGAGAAGGAGATCAGCGCACTTCATGATTCCCAGGACAACCCCGATGTCACTTTTCTCGGGATCGGAAGGCGAAGAAGAAAAGCCGAGTCAACCCCATGACAAATCCAAAAGACTCGGTGCGGATGTTCGCACGAGCAAGTCGATCCCAAGACTACTCGTCAAACTTTTAACTTTGATGATGAGCCACCACTAGAAATCTCATCATCGCCCAATGACGCGCCGATAAGGCCGAGGATAAGTCTCTTGAAATGGAAAAATCGGTGAGACCAACGAAGTGCATTAAGACAGTGAGGCTCGAAGCGGGTCTACTTCACAACCAAACCCAACCAACGAGAGACCACCGCTCCGGCTCCTCAAGTGCGCAGCAGATCGATTCCCAAAAGAACTTCACGCGCACCGCTCATCATCGAACAAATCCCGGTCGGCGGTGATGAATCTTTTGTGGAATCTTTCCTTTCTCACCTTTGGAGATACCGAACTCCACGAAGAGTCGAAAATGAACAAGCACGCTATCACAAACCACCTCCTGTTCTTCCAACAGACACCATTGTTCCGGTGATTATGACTTGATGTTGTATGGCCATCACCGCAATGAAGAATCGGTGAAGTTCGAGAAGTGTTCAAGGCACTCTTTTTGAAGTTGAGCGGATGGAGAGGCATCAAGCCTCTTTGGACATGCGCTGGACAAAGAGATGCCACCCTTGGTGACTTAAGAGGCATAATGATTCGAATAAGGGAATGGTGGCAACAAAGAAGAAACAATGCGTGTGGAACAGGTGAGATACTTCAGACAATTGTTCAACAAGCTGCTGGTGTGGAGAGTCGAAAATGCCGATGCGAAAAACGAAGCCGAGGGAACATATTGAGCATATGCATGAAGCTCACACGCCGAGATCAAGGCGCTGCGTGAGCGAAATGCAAATGATATACGGCGTTTGGAAGAACACATGACAAGAAAATTCAGCCTTCTCATGGTGAGATGAAGTCGATTTGTGAGAATCCAACGCTACTCGTTCAATTCCGTCTTGCCGCATACAACGCAGCAGACTTGAAGCAGTAATTCAACCATCGAAGACTTCGACTTCATGCTTGCCAAAGATGTTCCCTGGGGTTCCTCTATCCTTTGATGATGCCAAAAAGGGGAAGAGGAATACCTTAAAGCAAAGAAAATCTGAAGTCGAAGAAAAGAAAGGAGCGGTGAGAAGGGAAAATCGGTGAGGAAGTCCTAAAACGAGAAGAAAGGAAAACTTGTTGAGGGGGAAGGATCGCAGATGTAACATTGATGATTGCACAAACCCCAACAAGGTCTGTCACGGTGACATTATAAGAAGCAAACTCCCCGTGACTCTGCCACTCCAACACTCTTTGTATCTATGGCCGAGAAGAGAAAAGCAATTGAAGCGGGGATGAAGGAAGTGGAAGGAAGAATGGATGCCAGGGTGATGAACATCTTGAAAGAACATGGAGGCATTCCGGTTGAGAGACACGTATGCCATTTCGGATGTCGGGACAGAGCCAAGATCGATTGACGAATTCAAAACGCTCGAATCTGAAGGATACTTTGCAAATATGTCTATGGCTCAAGCTTGGGATCCATCTTTGGGAAAAGGGTCTCACATTATGTGAAGAAAGGCGTGACAGACAAGAGACTTCCGATCGCTCTGCTAGTCAATCAGTGGGAAGAAGAAGACCCCGAAGATATACGCCCGAGGTAGAGGAAGAAGCGGCGAGTGGAGGAAGAAGCTTGGACCTAGGCCTCGCCCAAGAATATTGAATACGTAGATCCAGGAAAGAAAGGAGGGATCTCTTTGGGGTGGGCTTGACCAAGTGGCGAATTTGCGAGTGGCTAAAACTAACGCCGAGTATGCAAAGAGAATAGAAGAAGAAAACAAAAGACAAACTCGGCTATGGCGGGAGAGACAGGAAAGAACAAGGAAAGATGAAGTGCCAGGAAGGCATATGAGAAGAAAAAAGAAGGCACCGACGAGAGAAGAAGAGAAGAAGAGAAGAAGATCTTGAACAAGATGAAAGAAGGAGACAACGAAGGAGATGAAGTGTTCTTTGTCCAACCCTTCGTGTATTTTATATGTAAATACATACAATGTAAGTCTTACGTAATAAAGCTATAAATTTTCTATTTTTTGTGAAGACAATTATATACTACGATACACCTTGTATGAAAAGTTGTGTTAAGTACAAGAATGATATGATCAATAAAAAGATTGATTCTGCGCATACATTCTATGTCAATACACTATCTCAGTATGTATCTTTGTTATTTGCATCTTTGTATGATTTAAGTTTTGGCATCATCAAAAGGGGGAAATTGTTAGGAATTTTATTGTTTAGATTTTGATGAATGCCATGTAAAACTTAGAATAGAAAGTTGGCTCCCCAATTCTTGTTGTAAATTGTATTGTAACAATTAGAGTGGCCAAGCCGTTAAGTTAAGTCGCCTACGCCCTAACATGCAAGAAGACAATCAAGACTTGAAGGAAAACTCACGAGAGACAAAGTACGGCAAAGAAGAGCAGACAGAACTCGATCAAGAAGCGGTGAGATGCGGTGAGTGGAACATCAGTCAAGTCAACTCAAGAGAAGCCAAGTCTCAAGTCAAGTGTGAGAAGAGTCATCCGATGATTGGAAGCGACTCTAAGTCACCTGGGGAAGGCAAGGAAATGCGTCAAGTCGAGATAATCAGTAAAAGAACCGTTGCACGTAAATCAAGAGATTTACTTAAACAAGTAATATCTCCATACCACCTTTCTTGGAGTGCTCATCCCCGAAGCGTGCAAAAGGAATGAACCAATGGGAAGCACTACACCGTGTCGAACTCAAAAGGTGATAAAACAATTCATACGAGGAAATGGCAATTCCAAGAAGCGCAAGCCAACGACGCAAAGTGACTTTCAAAAATGAGCCTATCTCTTCAACGGGCAAATTTTTGAAAGTTCACTATAAAAGCCGAGGAGTTTGTTTGAGAAGAAGGATGAATGACACACACGTGAGATATACAAGCTTATCAAAACTGAAACATTCTCAATCCTCAAGCCTACATTTGAAGTACATCAATCCAACACTTTTGTGAAGGAAAGAGAACTTCAATCAGTTGAAGAGGAAAATATCGAAAACAAGGGGTCTACATTCGGGAAGGATTGTAGAAAGGTTCAAGGTTGAACCAAGTCTTAAGCTTTTGGAGGGCTTCGTGATCAAATCCAAAGTGCTTGAGCAAGTGAGATGTAGTAGCAAAGCGGCCGCCCTGTGAAAAAAGGCCGAGTCGCACGAGAAGCCGGTGAGTGATCAAGGCGTCTCCGCATCGAGTCCCAAAGGATCAAGTCATTTGTTGTGATCAAGACTTGTATCGACCGCATTACCACTTTGTAACCGATCATTACCTAGTGGATTCCTCCGGGAGTTGGAGAAGAGAGGAGTAGAAGAATTACCCCATCTTGAACCTCTATAAAAATTTTATTGTGTCATTTACATTTCAAAGATTTAAATTCCCGCACTTTTTTTAATCGCTTATATCTGCCGATAAATTTGCTATCCATTTGATAATTTATAAGTACTAAATCAAGTCGTAAGAACTTGCTTAATCAAACTTAAGGGTGTTAAGTCTTCCAATGAAAACAAAACCACAGTTGAGTCAAATTATAGCCAACAAATTTGAGTTACTCTATTAATGACTCATTTGAGTCTGTTGAGAGATTAACTCTCTTGAGTGACTAAATTCGTCCATCAAGGACACAACTGTGTAGAACTCAGTAGATTTAAAAGGACTAAATCGAAAATTTGGTAAGGTTTATTCAACCCCCTTCTAAACCTTACACTTACACCCCTTGGGACCTACGATTGTGATGAGATTTTTTGAGAAGACTTAACACCCTTGAATTTGGTTTACGTTTGTTTTAACACTTGGTTTTAACACTTTGTTAATTATCAGTTGGATAGCAAATTATCAGCAGATATGAAATGATATGCAGAAATTAAATGCTGAAATGTAAATGACACAGTAATTATTATAGAGGTTCGAATATGGGGTAATTCTTCTAATCCTCTCTTCTCCAACTCCTGGAGGAATCCACCAAGTATTGATCAGAGTACAAAGTGGTTATCGGTCCGAGATACAAGTCTTGATCACACAAGCCTAACTTGATCCATCGGAACTCACCGGAGATGCCTTGGTCACACACGGTGGCTTCTCGTCCGACTCGGCCTTCTTCTTCATGTTGCGCTTTGCTACTTCAGCTCACTTGCTCAAGTTCCTTGGATTTGATCACGAAGCCCTCCAATAACTTGAGTCTGGTTCGACCTTGAACCTTTCTACAATCCTCCTTGGAATGTAGACCCCTTTTGATTCTTCAAAAGTTTCCTCTTCAATAGTTAGAAGTTGTCTTTACTTCACAGCTTGGTGTTGGATCGATTTCCTTCGAAATTTAGGCTTGAGGATTTGCTTGAATAACTTGAGAATATTTTGCAGGTTACAGTATGAATAATAGCTTGAATGTTCGTGTTTCAGGTTGTCAAGGTAACCCTTTCTCAAAGTGATTCCTGCAGTTCTCTAACTTCCCCAGGTGACTTCGAGTGAGCTTCCAGTCAATGGATGACTCATTTGTCACTTCAACTTGAGACTTGGCTTCTTGAGTTGACTTGACTAATACTTCACACAGCTGTATCCCAGCTGACACTCCTTCAGTCGAGTTCTTGTCTTCTCCTCCTTGCCATACTCAGTTGTTTCACAGTGAAGTCTTTATTTCAGTCTTCAGTTGACTTCTTGTATATCCAGGCATAGCTGACTTGACTCGGCTCGCACAGCCCTATCTATTACAATACAAATTACAAGGAAAATGGGGTGCCAACTTTCTAGTCTAAATTTTACATGGCATTCATCAAAATCTAATAAATAAATTTCCCAACACTAATTAGTTTGGACACATAGTTTAAGGAAATAAAGTTGCAAGTTGAATGATCATTCTAAACACTTTGCAACTATATGAGCTTGCGAAGAAGGGACAATCAATACAAAATGGTTAGATTTATGATGGCGCAAGTTGATTTGTTGCCTACATCATAAAAAAATGTGCCTCCAAACGATTCTTCAACTCTATATGAGCTTTAGTTTGGTAACAAGCCCAAATCAGTAGGTCTGTGCCTATGTAAGTTCGAGAATATGTGTTCTCAAGTGGAGAATCAAGTCGCACGATTTAGGTTTCCCATTTCTTGAGCACATGTGAGGTCATAAGAAATCTTGAAACTATGTGAGTTGCAAGATCATGAGGAGGTGCTCGTTTCTCAAGCGAGGATGTTGTATTTTAAACTCATCTAATAATCACTGGGATAGTGGGGGCGACACTAAGTCAATGGGAGCTAGTGTCTCACACGAAAAGGATTCTCACATTCCATGAGTAAAAAAGAGTGAATATGAAAAATTCCCCATCATTTATATGAGATTGAGTGGGTATCCATCACAATTACTTTTGTGGATGTTGATGAGTTGATAGAATATGTGACTTCACTTGATGCCCTAAGTGGATAGTTGTTGCAAATGAAAAGATGAGTCGAATGACTAATAACAAAGTATAAGAGCTTGTTAATCTTTTGTCTAGATGCAAGACCATTTGAAACATGTGGTTTCGGAAAGTCAAGTGCAATATAGATGAGTTGATTTACATGTGTGTAGCTCGACTAAGGACGAAATGTTTACGCCTATTAGAAGAGCGTTAATTTTTTAGATGTTCTCCTTAAGTGGTGAGATTGCCTCAATTTGACTGATATGTTATCTATTATTGCCACTTTTATCTAGGGTTGTCCTAGATGATTGATGTTGACATAGTTCAGTGAAAGTTAAATAAGGAGATCTGTGTGGATAACCCGATGAATTCAAGAAGTGGAGTAAGAGCGCATTGATTGTTGATCCAGAAGCTCTAGCTTGACTTGAATCATCATTGATTTCATCGAGCTATCATTTAGATGGGCCTACGATGGTCGATTAATTCACTGAATATATGTCGAGAGTTGTATCTCATTGTATATGGCAAAAATGTGATGATTGGAAAGAACATGGAGTTATCGCCACTTAGTGTTGGCTGTCTTTACACTCCATGGTCAAAGATCATATTCTTAGTCAAGAAACGATATCGTCGAAAGATGAAAAAAATGCTAACTAGTTTATGTAAGCATTGTCGAATATTTGATGTGCGATGTGTGCATACTCAGTAAGTCTTATACTTAGAAGTGTGATTAGTGAGTGAATATTGAAGTGATACATGCGCTATTGTGATGCCGACATGTGGATACTTAGATATCTTAACAGATTGGTCAATGATTTGCTAGAGGCAAATTTGACATCTTGAAATGATGCGCATTGCACGTACATCCATGATGTATTTTGTTGTCTTTGTGATAGTAAAACCACTTTGGTGTATGGTTTGGGCGCTAAATATGGATGGTAGAGTGTAGACCAAACATATTTACTCAAGGCTTTACTTTACTTAAGAGTTTTTGCGCATAGTTAATATTGATCTCAGGCATACTTCTACGAGCAGTGTGGGCGCTCATCCCTTTTATGAGCTTTTGTTTGGAGATATGCTCCAAAGGCATGCGAGTCATTAGGGATTAAGTAGAATTAATCATGTGGCCTGTGAGAACATATCGTGATTAATGAGATATGTTGGATTCTCATTATGAGTTTATTACTGAATTTATGAGTTGTCACCAGGCTTTGATTGGCCCTCTCACACGGGCAGTCGTCCTGGCGCTAAGAGAGCGAGCAGGTTGAGACTTAAAAGATTGTGTCGTATAAGAAGGTTTGTGAATGATCGCCTTCGTGCTAGAGCAGTGAGGAAAATTAATAAGTATAATTAATAGTCGCCTTAACTAGAGATTAAGATGAGATTCGAGTAGATCGGTTATGAAGTATGTCCAAACTTCATAAAAGCCTGTTTATAGCTGAATGTGCGAACTATCGTATGACACTTTGGGAGTGACTACGAGTAGTACGCAGGTCGGGCGCTTGAATAGCGACTGGACTAAGATTTGTGTGATGTCTAGAGCGTGACATGCCTAAATTGAGTGGGAGCTCCATCATAGCATGTATTCGTACTACATGTGCTTTGAGGCGACTGCCTATGGGAAAGTAACTGAATGGGTCCCTGCTTGGTCACTGTGTGAGTCCATATTATTTTCTTGTACCCTATGGGACTTTGGACCATGTAATGATGTGTAAGTTTGATGACGCTACTTTAGCATGTATCCAATGGCTTTGTGTGATTTGGTCTGTCGAAGCATGTCTAAGAAAGTTGTCAAGACCAAGCTAATTGGCATGTGGGGCCGAGGAAGAATTAAGTTGGTAACGCGCTTATGTTCTATGATTTATAGCCCAGGCGACTATGTCGAAATGTGTTTGACTAGTCATGAATATAGAAACATATTTGAGTGAGTCGAACATGCTCTATTTATTTCATTGAGGGATTTAGAGATGCTTGACTGGGTGCGACCAATTGATTTGGAGTACATAGCCAATTATTGAGTTGTAGGGTTATGTTAGTTTGGTGATGACTTAATATAACTCTCATCGCCTATACTTTCTCGCTTGGTCGCACGCCTTATTCCCTGTATTAAAGAAGAGACGTGAGATGAGAATATTATAATGTGGTTCGAATGAGTTGGATCCGATATGTATGAGTGGGAGATATTGGAGATTACATCCATATCTTTTATTCTAGGAAAGATATTGGGGATCCTAATTGATTAACATGCATCTTGGGATTGAATCTAATATGGAAAGATCCAATTATAATAGAGATTGAGATATATCGTTTTATATTCTCTCCCTATATTATTAATTAGACGCCTCCTACATAATATCAGAAATCTTTCTCCTAAAATTTCTCTCTACGGTTTTCTTCTTGGAGCATCACCAATGTTCTCCAAGAGTTTAAGGTGTGCATAATCAAGTAAATAACTCTAGTAGTTATTTACACCAACAAGAACGATGGTTCGTGATCTTGTTCGTGGTTCAACCAATTTAGGGGGTTCATTCATTTTTCGGGGTTCAACCAAATAGAAGGCTTGTAGATGGCTTAATCATGGATCAAAAGGAGGCTTGTAGACGGGCTCAATCCTGGCTATGTGGATCGACAGTTCCGCTGCAAATAGGTATACTCGATCCACTCTATACGTGCAAATATGTGATTTATATTTTTGCCCATATTTGCTAACAGGAAGTACCCTTCTCGTTTATGAAAATCAAAATAAGGATTAAATTATTAAATATTATGTTTTCATAATAAGAACAGTCTTCAAACTCTGTTTTTAACATATCATCAACAAAAGAAATTAATAAAATGACGATTTTATAATTTGTTTTTGGACGTGAAATGATACACACACACATACATATATATATATATATATATATATATATCTTGGGAGTTGATCCAACGAGAACCTTTATTAATGTAAATACATAGAAACATATCATAACCATCTAATACTCGATGGATGTAAATTCGTTATAGGAAAAGATACATTGTTGTCCTTCTAAATGTGCATTAATGAATCTCTAAATGTGCATCGAACAATTTAACGAACATTAATATTGTTATATGGATGTAAATTCTCTCATTTCTCTCTCCTCAATTAAAATCTCACTTCAATTAAAATTTCTGTATATTTTCCAAAATAAAACAAGTTTTTTAAAAATAAATACACCATGTTATTCCTTGTAACCTAGTGAACAAAACCCATATCAACCTACAAAATTCTGCATTTCGAATTAAAATTAGTTTCAAAGCCAAATTTACAAATCAAAAAGTTAATGCACATTTAGACGTCCGTTAACATACATTTAAAAAGAATTTTAAAATTCGCGGGTCAACAGCGGATCCACGGTCAATAAAAAGTCAACAGTTCACCAAAATTCGCGCGGTAATACTTTTTAAGAAAAAAGTAATACTTTTGACGCAAGTAATACTTTTGAGTAAAAAGTAATACTTTTATTTGAAAAATGTAATACTTTTGATAAACATGCAAGTGGTACAATATGTTAAATATGGTGCTGAAGTTGGGCCCTTTATACATATATGAATGTAATCATTCAATGGAGGGTCGATCAGGGTCCTAATGAACAAAATGTGATCATGGATCTGACAAGGGAAGTAGAAAATCACTTTTACCTGTAGAGAAGAAGCTAACGGCTCACGAGGGCGCGATACACATTAATGAAAATTTTATGTTTCCCATATGAACCTTTTTTATTCTCTTGGAACTTTGCTTTTGCCACGAAATGAATAGAAAATAAGAAGAAATACAGATAAAAACGAAGGAGAAGATGAAGGAGAAAAAAAGAAGAAAAAAGAGAAAAAAGAAAAATATCGCTGAAATCTATCACTGAAAAGTATTACATTTTAACTGAAAAATATTATAGTTGTAAGTGAAAAGTATTACAAATTTGAATTGAAAAGTATTAAATTTTGAACTGAAAAATATTAGAGTTTTAAGTAAAAAGTATTACACGCTTAAAAGAAAGTTATTACATGTTGAACTACAAAATATACATGTTAAACTAATAAGTATTAGAGTTTTGAGTGAAAAGTATTACACATTTAAGTGGAAAAGTATTACACGTATTAAATATTTAAGTGAAAAATATTACTTCTTGAACTATAAAATATCAATCATCTTTAGCACCATTTTTAACAATGAGTATCACTTTTTGTGTCAAAAGTATTACATGTTCCTAATTAAAGTATTATTTTATTGCTCAAAAGTATTACTTTTCTTAAAGTATTACTTTTTTCTCAAAATGTATTATCGGGATATTTTTGGTGGACAATTGATTTTTTGTTGACTCGTGCCCTGTTGACCCGCGGACTTTCTATTAACTTGACCGTCCCGACCCGTCTCTCAAATAGAGATTCGTGAGACGATCCTATATAAGTCTTTGTCCAATTCTTTTGATGCATACTTAGAAGGACTACATGCTTTTTTTCCCCATCAATAATGTTAAAATTGTCTTCTTTAATCAAGCCAACCTCCACAATTTTACTGCACATTTAAAAGTTTGTTGATCCCCATTAAGAGGTCCATTGATGCACAATTAGAAGGAGAAATATACTATAATACATGTTATGTGTTTATTAGCCATACATCCTCCAGCGAATTTACATCCATCAGATCTAATTTATTGGATGATTCTGATTTTTTCTTACGTACTCATTTTAATTAATGGTTCTTATTTGATCCAATTCCTATATATCTATAACAATTATACTATATTCATACATACTTATATATTGAATGAATTATAGCACGGATATTTACAAAAAGTGTCACAGAGTAAAGATGTGATTGGAGATGTGATCACATTCACAATCACATACAGCGAAATTTTGAAAACAGAAACAAGACACAAGATATAAAAATTATCTACAAGTCAACTAGCTTGTAGATGTGCCAATATGGCGAAACTTTCCACTAGTACAAATCGTTTGATTCCGTATACAAAAAATACTAAAACCAACTAGTAGAAACTCAACGAAAAACTCCTATCTAGAGTATATCTTATCTATGTAATTCAAATCATCCAACAATAGACATGTGTGGACTTTGTTAATCACAATACTAAGAACAATGGATGAAAAAGCTAACAAACACAATCTGCAGGACTGAATGTGATCTCAGATGTAGTCACATTCGAGATCGCATCCAGGGCAGTGAGACTCCTTGTGCTTGTATGACTCTTAACTCTCTCAAGACACTTGTAATTATGTGGTATTTCTTGTGTATAGATTATGGACGTCCTTCTCTCTTTTATAGGCGTCCAAGACCTTCCAAAGAGTACTAATAAACATGGAAAGAAGATATATACAAATATATGACAAGTATATCACTTATGTTAGGAAACAAGATAAATATCAAAGAGTCCTAAAATATCTATACCATATCAATATGAAATCTTTCCAAATCTAAAAAGTCCTAATCATATTATAAGTCTAGAAAGTCAAAACAAATCAAAATCCAATCATTATAATTTAGGAAATTATTTTAGGTGATAAAAAAAATCGCCCTAACAACTTTGTTAATAAAACAAACAAATACTAAGTATAACAATGGATCAAGATCATAAAAAAACTAACAAAAACACATTTCTTTGAGTCACATTCATAATGGAGCAAAAATCGATCAGAAATGTGGTCAAATGATCAAATATCCAGAAAACTCCTCCTAAATCGAAAGCATCACAATCAACTCCCCCTATATCGAAAGCATCACAATCAACCATTTTCTCCCCCTTTTTGTCCAGAAAACATAGGTAACAATCATGTATGCTCCCCCTCACATGGACACGTAAAAGTTCATTTCATATTCAAAAATTTGAGGAGAATAAAGGATCATAAGACTCGAGAATTTTGGAAGATAAACATCGAAAAGATGATACAAAAATCAAGATTTTCCATAAAATAGGATTCCCAAAAATCAAGATTTTTCAATGATACTCTTAACCAAAAATATAGATAATTAGGAGCAAAATCTATTCAAATCTTCCAAGTCCTTCAAACCGTGTATAACCCACCAATCATTATCCATCAATATTTTCAAGATTCTGGGAAGAGAAAAATATCACTCTCAGATTATATATGGAAACCAAATCTCAGCAAAGAATCCAAAATCACCAGGACATGCAAAAACCTAATATGCCTAATGCAGCAAAAAAACGCACACAAGAGGTGTAAAGTGCTGTAGTAATGGATATAGGTTCAAATGTCGTCCCATTTTGAGTCACACCTGTACTAGCTGATTCAATGAATCGCAATCCGAAATCCCAGCTTATCAAATTTTTTCGAGTTTTATTCAATTTTTCCGAGTCTCAAGAGGGAGTTAACCATCAGGGAGCTTTCACTCAAATATCAAAGGTAGCTCTTTTTCACATGATCATGCCTTTTTAGACATCAATACGCTTGAAGAAATTGGTCACAAGGAATAGCTTCACACAATGGGTTGGTATCTTTTCCCTAGAAGGCCTCCAAGCATGATCAAGACTTTATTCACAACTCAGCTACTGGGAAAAAATCAAATTTTTTTTTGAATTGGAGAGATCAACTCACACCAGTTTTCCAAGTGAGACAATATATGTGACTAGTTCGAACCATCAATCCACTTTTTGCAGATATGCATGAAAACCTTACAATGCAGGGATGTCTACAAAAAAAATCAAAAAGAAATAGAGGAGAGGAAAAGAGATGCAGCGTATGGATGTCACAGCGGATGTGATGTGCAATGTTGTGATATCAATTGAAAGAATTATAGCACGGATATTTACCAAAAGTGTCGCAGAGTAAAGATGTGATTGGAGATGTGATCACATTCACAATCACATGCAGCGAAATTTTGAAAACAGAAACAAGACACAAGATATAAAAATTATCTACAAGCCAACTAGCTTGTAGATGTGCCAATATGGCGAAACTTTCCACTAGTACAAATCGTTTGATTTCGTATACAAAAAATACTAAAACCAACTAGTAGAAACTCAACGAAAAACTCCTATCTAGAGTATATCTTATCTATGTAATTCAACTCATCCAACAATAGACATGTGTGGACTTTGTTTCATATGAATGGTAATGAAAAATAAATATTTATGTGAAGTTTATTATAATGTGTTTGAACATATAAACTATTATATATGTTATGAAAGGAATTCCCAAATACTTGTTATTTTAAGAGAGTTTCAAAAATAAACTTGTCATTATATATATTGTTGTTTAATTATTTGTTTGTATGAATATATAGATGCATGTATATAGTTATATTATTTTCATCATATTAATACATATACATATAGTTTATACACAATTATGCGTGTACATGTGAATGCATGCATAACCGTTCCTGGAGTGGCCAACTCGGTGCCGCCACACAAGGCCCCCTATCGGCAAGGGCTCACAACAACTCAGCCCCATTTTATATTTTAATGGTTTAAATATTTTTAATATATGTAAAATAAAGGGTGTATGTTTAATAAATAAATGGTTTAGATAATTGGTTGGTGTGCTTCTTCTATTCTAATAGGTTATGCAAATAACCCTATTAGTCCAAGTGGCTACGATAATCTAGAAGGGGGGTGAATAGATTATGCCGATTTTCCGAGTTTCACCCTCTTTTTCGAATATGAAGATGGAAGCAAGAATGTAAATGCGGAAAAATAAATAACACACAATGATTTAAAGAGTTTCACCCCACCTAGGGACTACGTGCTCTACCACCCCAGTATATCCGGGATGGATTTAAAAAAAGAAAAAGAATTTTATTAATAGTTACCAAAATTATTACACTTTCACCTTGAAGAGTACCACACTCTTCTTACAACACCATCAAGGAGATTACCACAATCTTCCTTTACCTATGAAGAGTATCACACTCTTTAACACCTAAGATCACCCAAGTGTGCTCTTACCACAAAAACATTAACAAGGCTGTCTTGTTTTGGATGATTGACAAATTCAAGATTACAACTCGATAATGAAGTATACGACTTTGAAGTGTAAGTGTAATCAAGAATAAAAGCCTAGTACTCAAGATGTGCAAGTGAAAGACTTAAGCTAAATATACAACAAGAGTATGAAAATGGTGAACAAAGTTTGCTTGTGTTGTATTGTATCTTATTGCTTCAAATCTTCCTCTATTTATAGGAGAGGTCTTGTACATTGATAGACTCCTCTTGGAGAGTGAAATCTGTAAAGAAAATGCAGATTTAATCAAGAATATAGCTATTACAAATCAACCCCATAAAACCAGGAAAAATTGTCTCCCACAGGCTCAAAAGTCGTCAGATTTTTGAGTTGGTCGACCTGTGGATCGACCGGTCGAGCAGTAGAAAGATTTGAAAAAATAAGTTTGTTGTGCTGGAACCCACACAGGTCGACCGGGGGGGTCGATCGGTCGACCGACAGGTCGACTTGTCCCTGCAATTTAGCAGACTGAAGACAGTGAGGCAGGGGAACCAAAAACACCGGGTCAACCCATCCCTGGGTATTTTTGTCTTAAAAAATCGAAATCATAATTTTCAGGTACCGGTTGACCTAGGGGTCGACCGGTCAACCTATTCCAGGGAGTTTTTGGTCTGTGAAAAAATTTCGACTTCATTTTTCGGGCACCATTTTGCCTTGATGGTATTCGGTAAATATTAAAGACACTTTAAAATATAAAAATCACTTTTTATATCGCCCGAAACGAATTGTTTTGAATAATCAAAAATAAACCTCAAGAAAATACTCCGAAAAATAATTTAAAACGATTAGGAGTATTTGGACAACACTTGGGGACATTGTTTTGGTGTAAAAACACATTCAAACAAAATCATCGAAATCATGATAAAAATATTTATCTAACAAACTCCCCCTTTTTTATGATTACAAACCAAAACAATTTTAGAAGATCGATTTTAAAAACCAAAATGCATTTTATCGGTCAAAAACAACAATCAAAATGAAGTAACACTATCATGAATAAAAACACAAGGATAGGAGCAAAGATTTTTCAAAAACATTTTATAAAAGCTCCCCCTATCAAAATGCACAACAAGAGTAAGTAGAAGCAAACAATTAAAAAGCTAAAAGCTCAGTTTTTACACTTGAAACTCGAATATCATGAGCTTAGAAGCTCCCCCTGTCACAAATAGATCATTAGACAAGTATAAAAGTCCATAATACATCCATTGGACTAAGTTACATCCATAACTTTTGGCTTTTACTGGCCACAGCTTATAGCTTTTTCTGCGAGCTTTTTCTAGCTTCTTTGAGCTAATGAGCTTATTTTGTGTTTCTCCTTCTTTGGAATCATCAAAAAGAATGTTAGCACAATAAAAACATCATATATTCATATCAAAGTGCGCAATTGAACCGATTTATCGAGCTTTTGACCATGAAGCTTAAATATCCAAAAATTCAGGGAAAACTTGATAAAATGATTTGTAAAAGCTCATTTGAGTGACAAAACATGATCTCTATAAATTTATAAGTCTGTTAAAAAATGAGAGATTCATGTAGACGAAGAAATTGTCATTGAAATATTTTATCGAGCACTTGGCGTGCGTAGAGTAAAACCGAAGATGTAAATAATACTTGTAAATGCAATCATGCCCAAAAAATCATCAACAATCATAATTATACAAGCATAATTCAACATCATACATAATTCCCATTACAAATATACAAGAGTTGCATCAAGATACAAAAATGTAGGCACTTTCTCAAGGGTTCAACCCAATTAAGATTAAAAGGGAATTAATCTTACCAATTTATCGGAGAAGTCGAGCAATAATGATAAAATACAAGCAATATGATATCCAAAATATAGAACTTACAAGAAAAAGTACATTTTGAGTGAATTTTGTGTGAAATTTGCAAAGGGGTCGAAAAATGAAAGAAAACCGAGTGAAATACAAAGTCTGGGACAGAAACATTTTATCCAAAAAATTAGGCCTGGTCGACCGGTCAAGGGGGGTCGACCAGTAGACCACCTGGTCATCAGGTCCCTGAAGCTTCTTTTCAGTTTCTGTCCGATTTTTGAGCCAAAAATCCGATTTTTCACCCATAAGTTTTAAAAACGTACAAAATGCAATCATAGACCTTATTCAATATGCATTATGCCTAAACGAGCTCGAATAGAAGCAACAAACTCGGCATAAAGCGGTTTTGTAAAAATATCCGTGAGTTGATCTTGAGACAGAACAAAAGAGATCTCAATTTTTCTTTTGGAAACGCAATCCCTTAGAAAATGATGACGAACCTCAATATGTTTAGTACGGTTATGATGAACCGGGTTTTGAGCAATATTTATAGCGGACGTGTTATCACAAAAGATCAGAATATTTTCAAAAGAACATTTGTAATCCGCTAAGGTTTGTTTCATCCAAAGAAGTTGAGTACAACAAAATACCGTGGAAATGTATTCGGCTTCGGTCGTTGATAAGGATACACAATTTTGTTTCTTTGAAAACCAAGATACTAGGCAATCGCCTAAGAATTGACATGATCCGGAAGTACTTTTGTGATCATCAATATTTCCCGCATAGTCCGAATTACTTTATCCTTTAAGAGAAAATTTTTTATTCTTTGGATAAAACAAGTCATATTGAATAGTGCCTTTCAAATATTGAAAAATTCTTTTAACGACACTCATATTAGATTCTTTGGGATTGCTTTGAAAACGAGCACACAGGCATACGGCATGATGAATATCCGGTCTACTTGCGGTTAAATAAAGTAAACTACCAATCATACCTCGATACTTTGATTCATCAACCGACTTGCATTTTTCATCCTTGTCTAGCTTGATATTGGTTGCCATAGGAGTAGTGACAGTTCTTCCTTCTTCAATGCCGAACTTCTTTAGAAGATCTTTTGTATACTTTGATTGTGAAATATAAATACCTTCTTGGCATTGCTTAATATGAAGTCCAAGGAAGAAATTGAGATCCCCCATCATATTCATCTCGAATTCACCTTGCATCAACTTAGAAAATTTCTTGCACAAAGATTCATTAGTAGCACCAAATTTAATATCATCAACATAAATTTGCACTAACAAGCAATCTTGCCCTTTTTCAAAAACAAAGATAGTAGTATCAACTTTACCTCTTGTAAATCCATTTTGTAAAAGAAAAGAGCCAAGTCTATCATACCATACGCGGGGTGCTTATTTTAAACCATATAAGGCAATTTTAAGTTTATAAACATCATTTGGCCTAGAAAAATTTTCAAACCCCGGAGGTTACTTTACATACACTTCTTCTTGAATAAAACCATTTAGAAAAGTGGATTTAACATCCATTTGGTAAAGCTTGAAATTTTTAAAACAAGAATAAGCAAGTAAAATACGAATAGCTTCTAAGCGTGCTACGGGTGCAAAAGTTTCATCATAATCAATACCTTCTTCTTGACAATACCCTTGAGCTACTAACCTTGCCTTGTTTCGAACAATATTCCTTGGTCATCGAGTTTGTTCCTAAATACCCATTTTGTACCAATAATTGTTTGTGATGGAGGACAAGGTACTAATTCCCAAACATTATTCCTTTCAAATTGATTCAACTCCTCTTGCATTTCTAAGAACCAATCCTCATCTTCAATTGCTTCCTTAGCATTTTTAGGCTCTTTTTGAGAAATAAGAGTTTTCTCGGCAAATTTTCTTCTAGTCATCACTTTATCAAGGGGATCACCAATAATAATATCTTTTGGGTGATCTCCCTTAAATTTTAATGCAACGGGAAGATCCAAATTATTACATTTGTCTTCTTGAGGAACATTTGAGGTTGATGATTTATCATTTAAAGTAGAAAGTTGATCATTTTGAGCATTATCTTGAACAATAGGTTCAATAGCATCCTCTTCATCACTTTCATCATTGGGTATCCTTTCAACACCCGAGGCCTCATTGAATTTGACATGAATGGATTCTTCAACAACCATACTAGTCTTATTATAAACCCGATATGCTTTGCTTTTGGTTGAGTACCCCATAAATATTCCTTCATTGGCCTTAGGATCAAGTTTGTCCAATTGATCCTTAGTATTCAAAATAAAACACTTACACCCAAATATTTTGAAGTAACTAATATTTGGAGCTCTTACTTTCCAAAGCTCATACAGTGTTTTATTCAACTTAGGACGAAGGTAAACACGATTAATAACATAACATGCGGTACATACGGCTTCGGCCCAAAAATATTTTGGAAGTGAAAATTCATTGAGCATGGACCGACTCATTTCTTGAAGTGTTCGATTCTTCCTTTCGGCTACTCTATTTTGTTGTGGTGTCCTTGGAGCCGAAAAATTATGAGCACATCTCTTGGTTTCACATAAGACTCTAAATTCACCATCAAATTCACCACCTCGATCACTTCGAATAAACTTAATGGTATCTTCCTTTTCATTCTCAATAAGTCTACACAACTTAACAAACTAATTAACGGTATCGCTTTTATTTGCAAGAAAAATAGCCCAAGTATATCTAGAAAAATCATCGACTATAATAAAAGTGTAATATTTTCCACTTAAATTAGTTGTACCAATATCCCCATACAAATCAAGATGAAGTAAATGTAGAGGCTTGGTTGTGGAAATTTCATTTATGGGTTCAAAACTGCTTTTAACTAATTTGTTTGTTTGCCAAGTGTCACATAAGCCAAGATTTTCAAAATTCAATTTGGGTAGTCCTTTTACATGTTGGTTTTTGTAAATATTTTGCAAATTTTTGTATCCAACATGTCCAAGTCGCCTATGCCATAAACTAGTTAAATCATTATTGGCGATAAGGCAAGAAACATTTTGACTAACCAAATCACTTGTGTAAATTTTGTAAAGATTGCCTTTTTTATTTGCTTCACAAATAATTTTATTATTTTTGAGAATAAGGCATTTTTCTTTATTGAAAATAACATTATAGTTTGAATCACAAAGTTGGCTTACACTTATCAAATTGAACTTAAGCCCTTCAACTAAAAGAACATTACTAAGAGAGGAAGAAGAATTACCAATTTCTCCATTTCCAAGAATTATTCCTTTGCCATTCCCGAACATAACCATACCCTCTTCTTGGAGCTTGATGTTAGTAAAAGGTTCTCTCCTTCGGTCATATGGCGTGAACACCCGCTGTCCACGAGCCATTTTGAATCTTCCATTGTTGTTATAGCCCCTATTACCTACAAATGAATTATTTTTAGGTACCCTATAATTTTGGGGTTCATGGGGGTTAGTTTTGAGACCTTTGGGTCTCCAAAAATAGCTAAACTTATTTTTCAATTTAAAATCATTAGCATAATGTCCAATTTTACCACAATAAAAGCAAATAAGATTATTGGAACTACTAGCACTTACGAAAGTCGGACCTTGGTCATTTTTCTTAGAAGCATTTTGAAAAGGTTTATAATCAAGCCATAATTTTGAATGCTCACCTCTTTGTGCATCTAGAATTTTTGTAACTTTATCCGTGCTTAAATTAAGTCGATGCACATCCTTTTTCAAATTTTCAATATCATCTGTGAGCATTTGTTTTTCGGATTCAAGAGTACGAACTTTTGTAAGAGTACTAGCATGAGCATGATCAAGTGATTCATAAGAAGTAAGTAATTTAGCCTTTTCTAATTTAAGCTCTTTATGCTCCTTTTTTCAAAGTCTTGTATTTAACAATCAAATTTTGAAACTCATTTTGCAATTCATCATAATCACATTGTAGTTCATCAACTAAGAAGATGAAGAGTTAGAGCGTACCTCGTTGTTTTCATCGTGTATGGCCATGAGACCATGTTCGGCTTCCTCTTCTTCGTCGGATGTGGCAAGGAGTTCATCCCAAGTTTTGACATCCGCATTTAGAGCCTTCTTTTTCGGAAAAGGCTTTTTCTTCTTTTGTTCCTCCTCCGCTAGTTTCGGGCAATCGGCTATGTACTGCCCCGATTTTCTGCATTTGAAACATGAGTTGTCTCTCGGCTTTCTTGCCTTATTTTTATTCATAAATTTTGCAAATTTTCAGACAAGAGCGGTCGACTCATCATCTTCGTCACTAGCATAATATGAATTATTAGAAGAAGATGCTAAGCCTTTAGGAATATTTTGCGTACCCGATTGAGAGGTGGATGGTTTGTAATTTTTTCTCTCTTTAAGATAGATTTCATATATGAGGAGGTTTCCAATGAGCTCATCGAACTTGAGTGTTTCGAGATTTTGTGCTTCATGATTGCCGTCACTTTTTCGGACCATGAGCCGGGAAGAGTATTTAAGACCTTGGTTACCTTGCCTTCTTCGGATATGACTTTCCCGAGTGCCATAAGAAGATTGACAATGTTGTTAAGCCTTTCCACCATTTTTGATATGCTTTCATCATCATGCATATTGAAATTTTCAAAGTCTTTAACAAGCATAGTTTTTCTTGCTTGCTTTACTTTCTTTATGCCCTCATATATGGTTTCCAATTTTTCCCATACTTCATGTGCGAACCTTATTCCTCTAATACGGTTGTACTCGGTGGCGGTGAGTGAACAATGTAAAATATTTAAGGCCTTACCGTTTAGAGAGAATGACTTCTTGTCGTTGTCATCAAATTCCTTGAAGGTTTTCAGGGCCGTGGTACCATCTTCCAATTTCTTGGTAGTTGATCTATCCCTTCAATGACCGCATTCCAAATATCGAACCCGCATTCTTGTAGAAAGCGCTCCATTCGGTCTTTCCAAAATGCGTAGTTGTTGACGTCGAATAGTGGTGGCTTGTTGGTGGAGGCGCCGGTGGTAAGGTAGGCTTCGTTCGTAGCCATGGATCTTTCCTCTTTACTCTCTGTTCACTTGGTTTTATAACATTGATTTGGGCTTCCTAGACTTGAGTTTTGTGTTGTTTTTGAGTACTTTGAGTCATTTGAGGGGCCAAGCCATGTTGAGAGCCAATTATATTGAGTTTATAGTCATATTAATGAATCGTGTATCAAAACAAGTACAAACAAGCAAACAACGAGAGATTGATTTGAAGAAACGTCCAAAAGCATTTGAAATTTCTATTTACTGGCAGCGTTTCGTATTTTGGCCATAACTCTCTCTACAAAATTTATATTGAGATGATTCAAGTGTCTATGGAAAGCTAAGAGATAGGGCTACAACTTTGATGAAGGGCTCAAAATTAAATTTGGACATTGTTGGGTGAAAAAAACCGGTCGATTTGCAGCGAAAGTGTCGGCCGACGAGAAGCAAGCGCCCGATCTGGGCGACGGGTGTTTTTTGGTTAGGCGATTTTTTATTCACGCCAAGCGCCATAAGGGCGGGTTTTGTGCGTATGACATGGTTGGGCGCGCCAGCGCCCGGGCGGAATTTCCTATGTTCCTCCACCTTTTCTTGAAATTTTGAGGGGCTATAAATAGATACATGGAAGCCTTGATCTAGGGTATGGAGGAAAGGCTGGGAATACACCCAAGAACACAAGAAACACATCAATTTCATCAAGGAAGAATTGAAGCTTGAGGATATAAATCAGGTCCAATCCACAATAGGTTTATATTGAAATTCTATCTTCTCTTACGTGCGATATAATTTCATTTAAGTTTGGGGGAGAGATAGTTAATTTGATATGTAATGTGTGGATATATAAAAAAAATGTGCATTTTGTGTGTTTTCATATAGTTGCATGTAAAGCATTTTAGGTTGCATTTGCATTAGAAGCACGTTTATGATTTTAGCATGTTTAATGTTTCATAGATTTTAAGGAGTGAGTTGACCGTTGTTAAACCGAGACTTGACGCTTATATTTTTGAAAAAATTGGATTGTTTTGATTGGGTGTTGAGTATGAGTTGATTGAGCCATGAATAAATGATATTGAGCATGTGGATATTGAAAACATGGTTTGATGCTTTTTAAACGTATTTGCAAGCCGTGAGCTTTTGAGCCTTTACCGCTTTCACATTATGCCCTTGTTGATGATTTGAGTGTTTCATTCATGTTGTTAGAATTCTAGAACTTGCTC
Source organism: Rehmannia glutinosa (assembly GCA_016081115.2). Classification (NCBI taxonomy): domain Eukaryota; kingdom Viridiplantae; phylum Streptophyta; class Magnoliopsida; order Lamiales; family Orobanchaceae; genus Rehmannia; species Rehmannia glutinosa. The sequence goes on along the minus strand of CM071936.1, from coordinate 51,968,973 downwards.
GTATCTTGTCAAGGTCACATGTTGTATGCGAAATGTGAAAATGATCAAAGGCCATTTTTGTTAGCCCTTCAAGCCTTTTGCTTACCTAATGATGATATTGAAATCCCTAGTTAGCCAACTTGAGCCTATTGCCTAATTTTTGATAGCCACAATTCAAGCCTTAACTTGATAAATCTTTTACCCAAAACTTGAGTGTATAGCATTAAGTAAAGGGATTGAATAAGGGTGAATGAGTGAAATCAAAATTTTAGAAGATGGTATTAGAGTTGATCGATGGGAACAAAGAGGAAGAAAAGGAGGAGAAATAAAGTGTTTATAAATGTTGGGGAAAAAAATCGGCTTGGTAAATGAGTTTCATTTAAATGAACTTGGGGGCTAAGGATTGTAATTTGAGGTGATTCTCAAAAGAAATAAAGGAGATGGAGATAAGAGGAGTTGATGAAAATGAGAGATGATTTGAGTAGCATATTGAGCTTTAATGTAGATGACTTATATGCTCACGGTCTATACGCTCGAGTTTGAGTCACTCTCTCCATATTTTCCTACCCTAACCAAAGAACCTTCATTACAACCAAAGAAAAAAGTTCTTTTTGATTCACAAATTGCATACATTCTAGTGGTGGAGATATGAGCAAATTGTAAGCCTATAGTAATTTTGCGACATTGAATTGATTTGAGTGTAAACACATCCTATATTCATTCGAGATGAGAATATACACTTGATCTTTGAGAGACGTGATTCTTAGCATTTACCATGGTTTCCTTGATGTATGTTCTATGTTAGATGTTTGCGGCTTGGTTGAGTTTTGACACCTATGATGAACAATACGAATTTTATGGAGTTATTGTGCGTTCTACTTTTCATTACTCCCAGTCATTTTTGTCTTGTTTTTAAAAGTGTTGACCGGACGGCCAACAATTTAAGTTTGGGGGTATTTGTTCACTTGGTTTTATAACATTGATTTGGGCTTCCTAGACTTGAGTTTTGTGTTGTTTTTGAGTATTTTGAGTCATTTGAGGGGCCAAGCCATGTTGAGAGCCAATTATATTGAGTTTATAGTCATATTAATGAATCGTGTATCAAAACAAGTACAAACAAGCAAACAACGAGAGATTGATTTGAAGAAACGTCCAAACGCGTTTGAAATTTCTATTACTGGCAGCGTTTCGTATTTTGGCCATAACTCTCTCTACAAAATTGATATTGAGATGATTCAAGTGGCTATGGAAAGCTAAGAGATAGGGCTACAACTTTGATGAAGGGCTCAAAATCAAATTCGGACATTTGGTGGGTGAAAAAACCGGTCGAGTGATGCAAGCGCTGCAAAGCGCCGATCTGATGGCGATGGTGTTTTTCTTGGTTTAGCGCCAGCGCCGGCGGGTTTTTGTGTGTATGACATGGTTGGCGCGCATGCCCCGGGCGAAATTTCCTATGTTCCTCCACCTTTTTCTTGAAATTTTGAGGGGCTATAAATAGATACATGGAAGCCTTGATCTAGGGTATGGAGGAAAGGCTGGGAATACACCCAAGAACACAAGAAACACATCAATTTCATCAAGGAAGAATCAAGGGAAGAATCGGGTCGAATCGGAGCTTGAGGATTGAAGATTAATCGAGAGATTATCCATTTCCTAAGTTTTCTCATTCTTTGTGCTTTAATCTTTCATTTTAGTTTCTTATGAAGATGAACAATTTGTCTATGAGTTGTTTATTTATAATGGGTAGCTAAATTTCTTGTGATTTCCGGGTTTTGGAAGTAGATTAATTGAACTCTTGTTGATTGTTTTAATCTTAATTGAAGTTATTGTCTTGAAGCCTATTTGAGTACTTTGTTCTTATTCTTGTTTTATCATTTGGCCAATGATTTAACATGTTTGATATATTGATTCATAATTCGAGAGATGAGTTTCAATATTAGATCTTGAGTACTTGACATGAATATTTGCATAATCAAGAGGTTTGTGAATATTTGTGAGGATATTTGATCTTTTGTGCATTTGGGAGTTGTGTATCTTATGTTGAGTAGAGATACTAGCATAGATATTTCAATCTACACTTTATATACATCTCGAGATGGAGGACACTTGGGGATGAAAACCAACACCACCAAGACACAAGGGAAGAGTTGGGGAAGAGGATTGAAGACATTTATCATCTAGAAATAGATAATATTCTTCTTTAATCTCTTTAATTCTTTCTTTGTTGTTTCTTGTATATCATTTGAGATGCATTCTCATTTGATTATGGGTATTTGTATTTTCATCATGAGCTAAACTTTATAATTCTAGAGGGATGATGTAATCTATGTTTGAACTTATGTTTTGATATTGTGGTTTGTCAATCTAGATTTCCCAATCTATTTGTGCTATTTGGATTTATTGCTTCTAAATTACTTGATCAATAATTTAGAGTGTTTGGTGTATTTGATTTGACACTTGAGAGAGGTAATTGAATACATGGCCTTGAAATAGCATAACCTAAGATTTCATAGAATTGAGAGATTTGTGAATCCTTTGAAGTCATCAACCAAGATTCATAGTTTTTATTGAGATTTCAATTGGTGATTTTTATAGAGATATTGATTTCCCAATTGTGATCTAAAATCATTTGGCACTCGAGAGAGGAAATGATTATTGTAGAAATCTAGACTTATAAATTGGTAATTTGTGATTGGTATACCATATTGATAATATAAGGGAAAGCTAGATTCATCACACCTCTAGAATTCACTCTTCCATAGATTTAGATGTTTATATTTTGATTAGTTATATCTAGTTGTTTTTATTTATAAATTGAGACATCCATCTATTATTGATCTGTCAAATATAGCATAGGTAATTTATACTTGGTACTTATACACGCATTCCCTGTGGATACGACAACCCTACTCATATCACTATATTAAAACTTGACAATCGTACACTTGCGGTTAGAAAAATATCTAACACTCTCAATGTGGAACCAGCCAGCCAAAGCGTTTGTCTCTGATACTACTTGTAAGTCCAAGTGGCTACGATAATCTAGAGGGGGTGAATAGATTATGCCGATTTTCCGAGTTTCGCCCTCTTTTTCGAATATGAAGATGGAAGCAAGAATGTAAATGCGGAAAAATAAACAACATACAATGACTTAAAGAGCTTCACTCCACTTAGGGACTACGTGCTCTACCACTCCAGTATATCCGGGATGGATTTCGAAAAAGAAAAAGAATTTTATTAATAATTACCAAAATTATTACACCTTCACCTTGAAGAGTACCACAGTCTTCTTACAACACCATTAAGGAGATTACCCCAATCTTCCTTCACCATGAAGAGTACCACACTCTTCAACACCTAAGATTACCCAAGTGTGCTCTTACCACAAGGACACTAACAAGGATGTCTTGTTTTGGATGATTGACAAATTCAAGATTACAACTCGATAATGAAGTATACAACTTTGAAGTGCAAGTGTAATCAAGAATAAAAGCCTAGTACTCAAGATGTGCAAGTGAAAGACTTAGGCTAAAAATACAACAAGAGTATGAAAATGAAGAACAAAGTTTGCTTGTGTTGTATTGCTTGTGTTGTATCTTGTTGCTTCAAATCTTCCTCTATTTATAGGAGAGGTCTTGTACATTGATAGTCTCCTCTTGGAGAGTGAAATCTGTAAAGAAAATGCAGATTTAATCAAGAATATAGCTGTTACAAATCAACCCCATAAAACCAGGAAAAGTTGTCTCCCACAGGCTCAAAAATCGTCAGATTTTTGAGCTCGACCTGTGGATTGACCGGTCGAGCAGTAGAAAGATTTGAAAAAATAAGTCCGTTCCTTTTGGAACCTACGGGTCGGAGGAAGGGGGTCGACTTTCCCCGCAATTTAGCGATTGAAAGGTGGGCGGGGAACCAAAAACATCGGGTCAACCCATGGGGGTCGACCCATCCCTGGGTAATTTTGTCTTGAAAAATCAAAATCTTAATTTTCAAGCACTGATTAACCTAGGAGTCGACAGGTCAACCTATTCCAGGGGGTTTTCGGTCCGTGAAAAAATTCCGACTTCATTTTTCGGGCACCGTTTTATCTTGATGGTATTCGGTAAATGTTAAAAACACTTTAAAACATAAAAATCACTTTTTATATAGCCCGAAACGAATTGTTTTGAATAATCGAAAATAAACCTCAAGAAAATACTCCGAGAAAAATAATTTAAAACGATTAGGAGTATTTGGATAACACTTAGGGACATTGTTTTGGTGTAAAAACACATTTAAACAAAATCATCAAAATCATGATAAAAACATTTATCTAACAAATCCTTCCCGAGGGCCCTCTTTTTTTTTTTTTTTTTTTTTTGAGTTGGACCTTTTAAAACATAGGAAAAGCCCTGACTGCATCATGCATGTATACATATGCATATGTACATTTATACATGTCTTAGATGCATGTATATATATGTGATATGTATATGTATAATCTCATTATATGATGGATATACATTAATTAATAAAATCAACTTAATAAGAATGCGAGTATGTTTATATATAGTATACATATGTAACATATGTATTCATGTGAATAATATAATTAAGTCGAATATATATTTCTAATATATTTTCACTAATTTGATATTGTTTTTAGATTTTATAGGTATATTTAAACTCTGATGAGTTCATCAAAACTTTTGTAATGTTTATGTTTTTTCATATACTAAAACAAGAATGAGCCAATGACTATATAAAAGACACTAAACACCAAAATGCCAATGATAATATTCCAAATTTAAGGAAAAAGAAATTAGAACAAGTACACATATGACCCTACTATTTGTCTCCTTTGAATTATTTTTTTTTCTCCCTAACTTTATGGGTCTTGTGTTATTACTCATGTCTATTTTCTTTATGTTATAAATTAAAATGAAAAGGAGAGTTAGAAAAAGAAAAAAAAAATATAAACAATTTTGTGGGGTCACATTTTTTTTTTTTTTGAGCATTTAGTGAGGGCACAATTAATAGATCTTCTTTTGTTTATTAATTTAGCACACCAATCATGGCCAAAGGCGAATAACTACCTAACACAAGCTAACAAAGAAGTGCAACTACTGAAGCTTAAGGTCCCACTATCATGAATAGCGAAAGCAGACATTGGTGATGAAGACATAAAAAAAAGAGACAACATATATAACACGCAGAAACTTGTCCAATTAATGCCCATCTTTTCGATATATGAAAAGCGAATACAACCGACGATATATTAAATAAATAAAAGATATTACATTGTCACAAAGATAATTTCACATATTTAACAGATATAAGAAAAAAAATATGTAGTCAAATTTTCATTATTAACAATTAGTGACATAAAATTTATAACATTTTTTTTTGTTACAAGTAACACTGTGCATATACTTCTAATTCCAATTCAATCAAGTAGAGCGCACTAAGTTCAATTATTTCATTTGTAGCAAACAAGCGGATAATTCTTTTATTTCAAAATTTATTTTTTTTATCATACATAATTGACAAAAAAAAATTGTTCTTTTTACGAACTTGATGTCGAAAAATCCGCGAAATTACCAATAGTGGTAATTTTTATGCCATATATATTTGACTAAATTCCAACATTGGCACAAACTTTTATTTTTATCAATATTAATCTTGCGAGAGCAATCACAACGACAAAAAAACAATTATTGTCTCTTAATGCGTATCATTCGAGAAAAAGTTTAACTGTTACTTAATGTTTGTCACTCATGTACCTTTGTTCTAGTAGTTATTTCATACTTCAATTGGTAAATGGTACAAACATAGCAAGAAACGTTGTAGGATCAAATAATTAGATGCGGGTAGTCAATTTTACAACTCGATCTATAGTATAAAGGAAAATTTTCATTTAGATAATCAATTTCAAAAGTCTCAACTACTTACATCTTTTCCCGCCACCCACGATGTTCACCTTAAAACTTAAAATTACCAACTTTTGAATTAAATATATATGTATAGATAGAGTTGTCGAAACGGGCCGGCGAGGCGGGCCGGCCCGCCAAAACCCGCCACTTGGCGGGGCGGGCGGGCCCATCGAGTTAGCGGGCCGAGAAAAAGCCCAACTTGAAAGGCCGCCCGCCAAAAATTAAAAAAACTAAAAAAAAAAAAAATTATTTATATTATTAATTTTAATGAATTAAATATACTAATGGATAACAAGTACATATTTTATAAAAATATTATATACACTTTTATAAGAGATAAAAATATAAAATATCAATTATACTTTTTTTTTGTCTATTTTATCTAATTTTTCTTTTTTTCTCCTTTTTTTTATTTTTGGCGGGCTAGCCCGCCGGCTCGCCCCGTCCCGCCAAACCCACCACCCACGGTGGGCTAGCCCGTTTAGGCCCGCTCTTTGGCGGGCTACTAAATACTTAACACACCCCCTACCTTTATATGTATAGAGTTTATAATTTTTCAAAATATATTTTATAACATGTTTGAGATCTTATAATGAATCGTATGGTATTTAGTAAAAGCTTTTGAAAGATATTTTTTAGATTTAAAATTTAAGATATTAGGATCTGATAGACCTTAACTTATTTTCTAAATTAACATACTCTTTTAGTCTAATCATCTAATCTTACAAACTTAATCACCACTACCAATATTATACTTAACCGACTTAGGAGTAAAAACAACAAATTTAATAAGATAATAAGTTGGATTTTACGATATTCAATCTAATTTTTTTCCTATATGCTCCCATATATTTTTATGATGTGCGATATAGAGTATAACGAACTAAACTATTCGATACTCGATTTGAGATCAATCGTTATCATCTCGTTTAAGTTCGGTTCGTTAATATAACAAATCTATCTTAAACACATTTTTTCATTTGATAAAATGTAAAGCTCGGCTCGAGCTCAATTCAATTAATGAAAAAAATAAAAAAAATATCAAAAATCAATCAAATTTATCATCATCGTTTTAAGTTAAAGCTCATTCTATCTTCGTTAATATAACAAATCTATCTTAAACACATTTTTTCATTTGATAAAATGTGACACACACATATGTCCATTTCGCTGAATATATGGGGGTTTCGAGAGAGATGATGTAGCCTAGGTGGTCAATCACTCTTGGAAGTTGGAAGAATTAATCAATTCAATTAATGAAAAAAATAAAAAAAATATCAAAAATATATCAAATTACTCAAGCTCAATTCATGTTAGATTGAATTAAAGCTCATTCCATCTCGACTCAATTAATAATCAAACTAAATTCAAAAACATAAATTTTGAAGCTTGATGAAAATTTAAAAAATTTTGAACAATATTATATTTGGTTCTACTCGATTTCTTTATACCCCTAAATACTGACACACACACATGTCCATTTCGCTGAATATATGGGGGTTTCGAGAGAGATGATGTAGCCTAGGTGGTCAATCACTCTTGGAAGTTGGAAGAATTAATGTATCCCTAACAAATCCTTAATGTCATTAAGTGATTTGAAGAATCTCTGAGACCCCATTTATTGACCTTTGATAATAACATTTCCCCTAATCCTGCAAATTCCTTCTCGTTTTAAATTCCAATTTTAATGCCCCATAAACAAATACCATAAGGTATTTTTGTTGGTGGTGCCATATTTAAATTAGGTCATTTTGGCTCTCTCTTGCTAGATTAGTACTTAGATGACAACATTCTCTCTCTCTCTCTCTCTCTCTCTCTCTCTCTCTCTCTCTCTCTCTCTCTCTCTCTCTCTCTCTCTCTCCATATTTCTCTTTCTTTCTTCTTTTTTTTTTAAGAAAATTTATTTTATATACAGTTTTCATATTTGGTATTTGGTGGGAAGAGAAAACAGCAACCCTCCAAGGCTCCAAATTATGCGTATGGACAGATTAATGCAAATCAACAAAATAAGTCGAGTGTTGTTTTTAACTTTTTTCGATTTTTAATTTCACGTTTCATCTCGTTTTCCATTTTAGACATGATGCAAGAGCATAAAATATTTTCTTAACTATATATTTAGAATGAATTATATTTACTTAATATATATATATAAGCAAAATACGAAATAAATGTTAATTTAAAAGAGATAATTCGAAGTATGAATCAGAATCAGCCATTTTGTGGCTTGGCTACCAATTAAGAATAAAATTACTGCAGTAATATTCACTACTATGCTTCAATAACTAGACAAGTTCAAACATTGGACACTACAAGAAAAAGTTATCTACAGAAAAATATGTAGGTAAGTATTAAGATAAAGTAAAAACTGTTATTCAAACAAAATTTGAACTCTTGGTAAATACCTACAATATTTCTATTGACAAATTTAAAAACTGTTGATTATTTGTCGACAACTGATTGGTATAATTTTGGGAAAAAATAATATTTTTTATTATATCGGTATTCTTTGTATAACTGTAAAATTTAGCAACAAAATTATTTTTATTGGTAAATTCTTTAGTTGGGACTCCATATGAACAACCACCGCCATAAGAAAATAAATATAATATAGTATAATAGTAATTTAATTAATTAATTAATCCTAAAACATAGAATACATATTAGACGTAGTTTGCGCCTGCTCAAACCTCATGATGTCAACGACATGAAAACAAGGGCATGCAAAGATACATGCACCACTCATTATGTAAGTTTGTTTGAATGTCATGGTAATTTTACCCGTTGAAATAGAGTTTGAGATGTTAACAAACTATTCTGCTCAATCATGAAATAGTAAGAAATAAGCGAAACTTTCGGGACCCTCTCAGTGTAATCTATAATAATCCAGTTCCCATAATAAAAACTTTATTAGCTTAATCGTCAATTTCTTACCTTCAAACTTTTGATGTCAAAAGTTCAACATGTTTACCTTTTTCTTCGTGTCGTGTTCTTATTAGTTTTACTAACATGTGTGTTCTTTTCTTGCTTGATGACAATGCACTTTCTGTCTTATAACACCAAAATAGGAACTGGCCTAACGTTTGTTGTGTTTCATGTCTCTCGAACTATAACTATCTAGGCTCACCATGGTACATTAATTCTCACCCAAATCAGAATTCATCCCCAAAAGCTAGCTCAAGAGGAGAATTATCCAATCGCATAATAATAGCAAGCAAATTAACGATACAAACAAATACAACTTCTAACAATGACAATCCATCCTCAGTATTAGTTCTCACAATGAGAGCTGAAATGACATAATTCTTGTCAGTCAGGGTTGACCCCGAGACACGGGATACAGGTGTTTATGTTTTACAAGCAAGTCTATTATGTGATGCACCATGACGACTCAAGTAATAGATATCCGTTTTTTATACGATCTCAAACAAGCTCAACGGAATTTGTTGTCATGAATTTAAAATACTCCTCAACTTCAAATATATTAATCCAATTCTTACATCAGATATTTTACATTAAGAAGTGATAACAGTGCATCTTCATTAATAATTCTCGCGATGAGCTTAAACGTGATGGTAACATTTCTTGTGATGGAGCTTAATCGACATAACTCAATGTTAAACATGCGATATAGGCAAGTGTTTTACAAGCAAAAGCAAGCATGTCAGTCCAAAACTCTAAAAACTGTACACCCAATCAAAGGGAGAAGATATTTACCCATCTAGAAAACATATCCATTTACAAGCAATCAAGTAGAATTCCAAAGCCGCATTTAGCCCATGAAGTAGAGGTGCAACAGTTGCAGCGGACTATTTGAACCGAATCAATTGCTTATATACAACATAAAATTCTGATGGCATGATGAGTATCATAAATGAAATGCATATTAAAAGATAAAGCCCAGGGAATGCATATTTAAAAGAGAACAAACAAGACCCAAGAAACCCCTGGAAACTAAATTTTTTTCAGAATTTTCATTTTTTTTTAAATCCCCCCAACTCAAATAATGGTGGTTGTGCTTTAACCTCAACGTCCTAATATAGCAAAAAAGGAACAAATAAATGCAAATGGGGATAGCACACTTAAAGCCAAGTCAAAATTCCAAAATAAGTCATCATAAAAGCAATGACAACTTTTAAATATGCAAACTAAGGGCTCCATTTTGCATAATAGAATAGATGATAACTGACTGACTTCATGTAGGTATCTTTCAAAATACTTCAGAACAAATGTTTAAGCATATTGACACACACTTAAACTACAACTTTGGTGCATACTAGATATTCTGGAAACTCTCGTCTCCTTTTTGGTTCGAGTGTGATACACTGAAACAAGTTGAGAGTGCACATATTTAAATTCTCCCTACTACAGAACTTTTACAGATCACTTGTAGAATTCGAAATCAGTGTCAGGTTTCTTCACATTAGATCTGTAACCCTTCTCAAAATCCTTGGGGAGTATTACATACCGATTTTTTCTAACTGCAAGCATACCAGCTTCTTGGCATATAGCTGCTATCTGAAACATTCAAAATTAAACTTGCATTAGTTACATGCAGAAGAGATCAGCGTTATTAGAGGCACGCCTCGAGGCGCACGGGGCACACAGAAAAATGCCTCCGGAGGCGCGCCTCAGTGCGCTGCCGAGGCATGCGGGAGCGCCTCCTGATCGTCTTTCTTTTGATGTCTTCTTGTTAAAGTTGTTAGTTTACTAACTATTTACAATCACACGTTTTATTTAGACGTACACTTCTTTAATGTTATAAAAAGCGTTGGGCGCTAGTCGAGTGGCAGACTGGGCCTAGCGCCTAGGCGGAGCCGTGGCGGGGTTAGGCAAGTCTTGGGTGGGGCTAGGCGGAGCCTAATCGGAAGAAAAACGTAGGCGAACAAGGGGACCTAGCGCCTAGGGGGGGTAATTGGGGCTAGGCGGGGATTTTTAAAATAGAGCATTTATTTATCTAGAAACACACTTTTAACCCAAAAAGCTGAAAAAAGAAAACTAGGGTTTCATTTGGAGAACACAAAAACAGCCCCTGCTCATCCAAAATCCGCACCCACCGCCGGTCGCCGTTCGCCCACCGCCTCCCATTTCCGGTCGACACTCACCCGTTGCCGCTCACCACCTCCCGCCGCCTGCATTCTTTTTTTTTTTTGTTTTTTGTTTTTTGTTTCCTCTTTTTGAAAATTTGATTTACTAAATAAATTTCAGTTTTAAGAATTAAAAAAGGGTTTGAATTTGGTTGTTGATGGTTGTATAATGTGTGGGGGAAATTATAAGTTTCATATGGTTTATTTTTTTATTTTTGACTGATTTTGATGAAAAAATTATTATTCAAAATGTGAATAAATACTAATAATGATGTGTTTTAGCTTATTTCTTGCCAATTTCTATCAAGGTTAATAGCTTATTTCATTTTTTCTTTATTTTTATTTTTTTGGGCCCCATGTTCAAGAGGGCGCTATGGACCCCTTTGCGCCTCAGCGCGCCTCTCGCCTCTAATAACACTGGATGAGATATATATTCTCCTAAACAAGGAGATCGCGGTAGATATCAAACGAAAAGTATTCGCCTTTATGAAAACATGTCAATGAGAACTATACTGATGCACCCATCTGACACAGAATGGGACGATCACTAACCTCGGCAGCACTAATTTTATCGGGACGAGACACATAGTCCTCCAAATCCACCTCATCGCTTAAGTTCATTTGGGCAGTGCAAACCTGTACATGAGAACAGTTTTGTTTATTTATGGTCAACCACAGGAATCCAACAAAACCTTCCTTAGAGATGGATAAAGATGTTCAAAATATCTGCTTTATCTCGATGCAGAATAATTCCTTGATTGGTGGCTTTTTTCCCAGTAGCAATGCCTTTTACTTATCATATTTTTCCTCTTCCTTTCCTCCTTTACAGGTGGAAGTTACTTATGGGCTTGGGTTATCTTGGCTTTTGATTTGCAGGGTTCAGTGGGCATGGAAAACATGCTGTTTAAACAGCCCCTCCCCCCCAAAAAAAAAAAAAAAAACCCAAAACTACCCAAAAGATGAAAGAAACTAGCACAAAAAAGAACAAACACAAGTCATCAAGCTTCACCTGAAAGACGAGCCTCTTCTGCCGTCTGTCTGGCAAAGGGAACTCAATTTTACGATCAAGTCTTCCTGGACGAAGAAGGGCAGGATCTAATGTGTCAGCCCGATTTGTTGCCATGATAACCTTCACATTAACTGTCTGGTCAAATCCATCCATCTGCAGAAGACAAATCAAAATAAACCATTCAAATGTAAACAATACTGGATTACACAAGGAATAGTCTGGAGTGAGCACTCTTTTATACGAGCAGTCGATGGATTCGAATTTAATATAGTAACTCATCCTGGAATTTCACAAAAATAAATCGAAGTTCATTCGTCTTTTTTACTATCATTGTTGTATATAAGTTTCAAACTTTACCTGATTCAACAATTCCATGAGAATTCGCTGGACCTCTCTATCAGCTCCCGTTTGAGCATCAAACCTTGCAGTAGCAATTGCATCTACCTCATCAATGAAAACTATTGCAGGTGCATTTTCTTTCGCGAGACGGAAAACATCACGAACCATTCGCGGCCCCTGCATATAATTTTAAAACATTCGTTAAAATAGAATAATAAAATCAGTTTAAGAGTTTTATCATTTATAAGAACAAGGTACGACCTACAAAATCTTCAACCAAATATCTATGTTTTGAACAATCCCGTGGTACACCGATATCAGAAAATGTAATCATAGCATGAAAAATTATGTGCGTAGAACCCACTTTATCTTAAAAACACACACACACACAGCACATAAAGAGATCTTTTTGGTCTTGAGATGTGAGGGGTGGCGCGCTCAAGTGCTATGAATAACCAAATTCAAATCAACGCTAATGGGGAGAATTTCCTCCTTTCTCAATCCATAGTTTCCAAGCTACAATTATTTTTCTCATCCCCAGCAAACATGGTCAGGTCAGAAATTTATGGAAGTAGATTATTATCAAGTCATATGAAGTATCTGATAGTTGTGTCAAAAAGTAATAACTCATGCAGAGTTACTAAAATGGAAAATCGAGGGCATGGAAGAAATATCACTGTTGTATGCCCACATAAAATCAACAGATTCTACAACATACCTCACCCAAGTACTTCTGAACAAATTCTGAGCCAACAACTCTAATGAAGGCTGCAGTTGTGTGATGAGCCACAGCCTTGGCAAGCATCGTTTTCCCAGTGCCGGGTGGGCCATAGAGCAAGACACCACGAGGAGGATCTATGCCAATCTGTTGGTATAACTCATGGTGAGTTAAAGGTAACTCCACAGCTTCACGTATTTCTTGCTTTTGAATGTCACATCCTCCAATATCCTGACAGAAACATACTAAAATAAATCCTCTTTTTTGTTGAAAAAAAAACAAAGAGAAAAAAATTCATTGCTGAACATGAATTCATACCACACGGATGAATAAAAGTATGTTTCTTATTGGGTGGGGGGAAGGAAACCTGGGAGACAATATGTCAAAGCACTCCTGTTTAAAGACATATGTGACGCATAAGGAAACAAGCACCTTCTAAGTGCGTAGAATCACTTAACTGACAGATCCCTAGAATTCATGATGTAGAGCAATACAACATGAAACAGCTCCAAAACTAAGTAGACTCGGTAGACCGAGGGAGTTGGAATATATGAGGTAGGCTATTGTCGTACGACGTACGTATGCTTGCATGAAGAATTATGGAGAAAGTTAAATTATGGTCAAGGAAGAAGATAACGAAAGCCAGTAAATTGTGGGTTCTTCTGATGACCATAGTTAAGATGAAGGAAGAAGGAGCAAGACGATAAAGCACGGAGAGAAAAGAGAGAATGATCAAGCAATCAAATAAGTTCAGAGTAAGAAAAGAAAATTGAATTGTTAAGAAGACTTGAAACAAGAATGAAGAGTCGGTTGAAGTCTAAAATTAGGCATTTCAAGAACAGAAAACAATATCTTCCCACCTTCCAAGAAAAGAAGCAACCAGAAAGTGATAGTGGCAGAGTATATGGAACTGCTGGGATTTGCGAAACCTTTAGATTAGAGTGCGAGATAAAGTATACAAAAGGAAAACTGACTCAAGAGTTAAGTAATATTAGATTGAAAATAGAGTTGCACATGAATGCTGCATTCCTCCACCAGGAAAAGATAGGCAAAGAAGACTATATGGAATACGAAATAGATAAACTACCCTTTCAAAAACAGACTCAAGATTTTCGTTCAAATTCAAACCCCACTCCAGGCTCCCTTTCAAACAATACAAGTGAGCAGGCGTGCATTCGATGTAAGATATTGGGAGTTTATGGGTCCATAATTTGGAAGTATAGATATTCATAATATATTGACCCAAACACTTTAAGCTTAGGTCAGCTTGCTGGATGATGCAGAACAGACAGATACTCCTAAAATGATGTAGCATCTCTCTTTATTGGATTGGACACTCTTGGTTGGGAGGTGAACTCAGTAAGTCTATTACTATGATAATCAGTCTTGAATCATACTATGATTGAACATTCTTGCACATATATTAATAATTGTCATGAAGATAAGCTATTAGCCAATTGCCTGATTAACCAAGGTTGTCAAGGACTTCATGAAGGTGATCCTCATGTAGCTGGATAAAATTACAATCATCCACCTTGACAAAACAAAGAAGCAATCCTCATCTACTTTGGTAGATAAACAAAACATGATACTTACACCTCCACGTTTAATTTAACCCCACACAATACACAAATTACCATAAACCCCTTGAACAAATATTAACTCGCTCGCATGAGAGTAGAATAGCCCCAAACCACTACTAGTGCGACATCAATTCTCGCTTTACTAGTACATGAATTGCTAAATTACTTCGGTCTGAGAAACTCTGTAAATATCAAATCACTCCAAGAATGTTCAGAAATTGCTAAATGGTACAGTAAACCAAAGTTCCTTCAGTACTTTCATAAGCTCACCCAGAAAACATGATAAACTGTTAATCAGCTCACATGGTAAACTTACTGGGAGTATCACAAATCCAACCCAAATTACAAATGAAATTATAATATATTATCAGTAATGGAAAAAACCCTAAAACACCCATTATTCAATAAACCCCAAAACAGAAATTAAAACAAAGGGAAAAATAAAATAAGCTTACATTATAAGTAACGTCGGGCTTCTCAGACTGGCTGAGGAGCGAGATACTGGAGTCGGCCTCAGGTGGAAGCACGTCGACGAGGGCGTTAGAGTGTCGGTGTAATGCGACGGAGGCAGAGGGCTTGAGGAGCTCGCGGTTGATAGTGCTGAGGATCCGAACGTAGTAATTCGACCCGGTAGTCGACCCGACGATGCCGTTGTTCTGATCGATCATCTCCATGAACTGGCCGATGACTAATGGAACCGATTGAATCCTCTTCACCTCCTCCTGCGACCGTAGATGTTCGCGACGGAGGTTCTTCAGCTCGTCCTTCACGTACTCTTCCTGTATCTCGATGAATTCGAGCTGGCGTTGCAGCGATTTGAGGCGGGAGTAGAGGTCATCGTCCGCGTCGGCGCCGGAGGAAGATTGGTCGGGTTCGGGTTTCTGTCGGGTTGGGGGTGGGTCGGATATAGAGGGTTTCGGGTGGAGAACCATAGCGTTGGCCATTGATGGTGAAATTATTGTGGTAGAGGTGAAACGATGCGTATCAGATATGCAGTGAGAAAGTGGGGTTTTGTGACTTCCCGTTAAGGCGGAAGGTTGTAGATATATATAAACTGAGTCGCAATATGGGTCGGTTTAACAAAATTCAAAATTTATCTTGCAAAATATTTTTGAAATTCATTTTATAATTTTAAATATATATAGATATTTATGATAATTGTAATACAAATTTCGTGTCTATAATATGACAAACAAAAGAAAAGTAATACAAATATTATTTTATTAAATCAAAAAAATTAAATTAGTTATAATTTCTATGATACCTCTGATTCTTCTCTTCAAAGAACAATATTTGAAACTTCGAAGGTGGACTCGTCGACTTGATCTCCTCTGAGGTTGGATTTGGCTTCAATGATATTGATTCGATGGTTGACTAACTTGATCTCGAATCAAAACGTTGAACTGCAAGAACACTCGACTTTTGGCATTGAAGATTTCTTGATGGACTTAGATTTTTTGTTAGATAAATGTTTTTATCTTGATTTTGAAGATTTCATATAAATGAGTTTTATACCAAAACAACATCCCCAAATATTGTCCAAATACTTCAAAACATTTTCAATGATTTTTACTTAGACTTTGAAGTATTTTTGATAAAAGTCGGACAACTTCTCTCTATTGAGGTCGACCGGTCGCGCTATAGGCAACCCATACCTGGAAGTTTCACAAAACAGAGAACAAACAATGGGCTGGCATAGGGGAGGCGATCGGTGCCTGGGATGGGTTAATTTCTTCTGAAATCCATCTGTTCGAAGGGAGACCGGTCAAACCAAAAGGGGACTGGTCGCACCCCCTAGGCGACTGGTCTCCCCAAGGGCATCCCGTATTAAAATATTTCCAACGTCTTTCTTTCGTTCGAATTTGTTAGAGGTCGACCGATCGCTCTAATATTTTATCAGCAAAAATTATTCGTTGCAGCACACAACTTTTCATGAAATTGTGGCTTTGCTTCTAATAGCTATGTTTGGGATTATTTGATCTTTCTTTTGCAGAAATCACTCATCTAGGAGGAGCCTATGCTGGTGATTAAATCTAGAAGCTTTCCTATAAATACATGAAGACTTAAATGATCAAATAGAACACACAAGCATACAACACAACAAGCAAATCATCAAACTTTTTGTTCTTCACTTTCAACATACATGTTGTATTTAGCCTAAGCTTTGCACTTGCACATCTTGATTATTAGGCTTCTTTCTTGATTACATTTGCACTTCAAAGTTGTATGCTTCATTTGAGTTGTAATCTTGATTGGTTCAAATCATCCAAAACAAGACATACTTATTAAGTGTTCTTGTGGTAAGAACACACTTGGTTGATTCTAGGCGTTGAAGAGTTTGGTGCTCTTCATTATTGTAAGAAGATTGTGGCGATCTTCATAGGTGGTGTTGTAAGAAGAGTGTGGTACTCTTCAAGGTAAAGGTTGTAATAGTTTGATGTCTATTAATAAACTTTTTCCTTTTCAAAATCCATTCGGACATACCGGGTGGTAGTGGATTAGGCCCTAGGTGGGTTGAACCACTTTAAATCTTCGTGCGTTGATTTATTTTATGCACTTCTATCTCTTCATCTTCATATTCGAAAAAGAGGGCGTTTATCGGAAAATTGGGAAACTCTATTCACCTCCCTCTAGATTTTCGTAGCCACTTGGACTAATAAGTGGTATCAGAGCCAAACTCTTTGGCAAGCTCATTCTTCATTACGAGTAAAAAGAAAAGATCCATGGCTACGAACGAGAGCTATCTTCCAACCGGTGCTTCATTCAATAGGCCGTCTCTTTTCGACTCCAACAATTATGCTTTTTGGAAAGATAGAATGAAGTGCTTTTTACAAGGTTGTGGGTTCGATATTTGGAACACGGTTATAAATGGAGTATCCATCCCGATGAAGAAAAAGGAAGATGGAACACAAATCCCTAAAGCCCTCAAGGATTTTGATGATGAAAACAAGAAAACATTCTCTATAAACGGTAAAGCTCTTAACATTCTTCATTGTTCTCTTACCGCTACGGAGTATAATCATATTAGAGGAATTTGATCCGCTTATTATGTGTGGAAAAAAGTAGAAGTTATCTATGAAGGCACAAAGAAAGTGAAACAAGCTCGAAAGACCATGTTGGTTAAAGAGTTCGAAAATTTCACTATGAATGATGGAAAAATATCTCCAAAATGGTTGAGAGGCTTGACAACATTGTAAATCCTCTAGTTGCACTTGGAAAAATCATTTTCGAAGAGGATAAAGTCACCAAAGTTCTAAATGCTCTTCCCGCCTCTTGGTCCGAAAAAGTTACTGCTATCTCGGAAACTCTAAATTGATGAGCTCATTGGCAATCTTCTCATCTATGAAATTTATACCAACGAAAGAAGTAATTCAAAAGCATCTACTTCTCAACCGGATATGAGATCAACTCCAAGCGGTCTTGCCTCAAAATCAAAATATTATTATTCAAGTGATGAGGAAGATGAAGATGAAGATGATGAACTTGTTAGAAAATTTATAGAATTTGTAAATAAAAACAAGGAAAGAAAAGCAATAAACAAGTATTGCTTTAAGTGCAGAAAACCTGGGCACCATGTTGCCGATTGTCCAAAAGGGGAGGAAGAACAAAGGAAGAAGGAGAAATTCCACAGAAAATTAAAAGCCTTGAATGCCAAAGCCAAAGCAAAAACATGGGATGAGCTTCTTGCAACATCCGATGATAAAGAAGCCGAGCAATGACTAATGGGCATCGAAGAAGACTATGTGGTACGCTCTAATTCTTCTATCTCTTTCATTAATGAATTGCAAGGTGATTATGATGAACTTCAAAATGAATTCAAAAGCATGATTTTTAAATACAAAAATCTAAAAAAGGAATTCAACTCTATGATAAATGAAAAGGATAGCTTACTTGTCTCATATGAATTTGTACTCACACTACTACACTAGATAAGGTTAAAACTCTTGAAAAATAAAATGGAACTCTTGTTAAGGATATTGATTGCATGAAAAAGGATATGATGATGTTTAATTTGAGTACCGATAAAATGACCAAAATTCTTGATGTTCACGGTTTGTGATCATTTGAAACTATGACTTGGTTATAAGCAATATGCTATCAATGATATGAAAAAGAATCAAGTTCCTACTTTTACTTATGTCAATCATTATGCTTCCAAAAATATTATTTGCTTCTATTGCGGTAAAAGTGGTCATACAACAAATACTTGTCGGGCTAGAAATAGCTCAAATTATTATTGGAGACCTAAAAGTCTCAAAGCTAATCCTAATGGACCCAAACACTTGAGGGTACCACAAGATAATTTCATGTTAGGTACTCTGTGCAATAAAAATTAAAGGAAATTCAAAATAGACAACAAATATTTGCGGCATTTGATCAAAGAAGAAGATATTATCAACAAAATCATTTCTCAAGATGAAGATATAATCAACAATGGGAAAGACACAACCCTTGGCAATTGCGATATTGGTAACCCTCACCCTCTTCTTGAATTTTATATATTCTTAGAGCATTAATATTTATTGAGCATATTCTTATTTTTATTCATGTATTGATTGTCAAATTCTCTTTTCTAAATGTTTTTCAAAGAGTGAAGTCTCAATTATAATTTCTCGGATTTTTATATTTCAAAGAAGACCTTAAATAGCTTTTCTGTAAGCACATTAGACTTTACATGTTTCATCAAACTTATTTTGATTTTACAACATAATATATGTTACCTAATTTTTGTCTTGAAAAGGTATTGTATACTATTCATATCAACATAGCCAATATTATCCGGTACTACTAAACTCTTGTGCAAAAATTTTTTTAAAGATTTTGCAGGAGATTTTTTAGTATTAAAGAACAAAGGATCGTATAGAAAATCAATGGTTATCTACATCATGATTTGTCAAGTTTGAGAAAGGCATATTGGTTGACAAACAGAATCGAGGTATGTTACTACTCATATACTCGACTTCATGCCGTATGCCTATGTGCTCGATTTCAAAGCAATCCCAAAGAATCTCATTTAAGTGCCGTAAAAAGAATTTTTCAATATTTGAAAGGCACTCTTTCTTATGGCTTGTTTTATCCAAAGTTTGAAAACGTTCCTATTTCGTGGTAAGTGGTAACACGTCCGGTATAAATATTTCTCAAAATTCGGTTCATCATAATCGAACAAAACATACTGAGGTTCGACATTATTTTCTAACGGATTGTGTTTCTAAACAAAAAATTGAGATGTGCTTTGTCCCGTCTCAAGATCAACTCGGGGACATTTTTACAAAACCGTTAACCACCGAGTCTTTTACTTTAATTCGAGCTTGTTTAGGCATAATATATTGAATAAAGTTTATGTTGGCATTTTGTGCTTTTTTAAAACATACGGGTGAAAAATTGTTTTTTTTTTTAAATCTTGAAAAATAGAAACTGGACAAGCAGAATAGGTACCAGTCGCCCTAGGGGGTCGATCGGTCGCCTTATTCAGGCACCGATCGCACCCCTAGGTCGACCAGTTTCCCTAACTTGATCCAGAGATAAAATTGTTTATGTCCTCATTTTGGTCTTACTTTCAAAACTTAATGTTAGTCCAAGTGACTATGAAAATCTAGAGGGGGGGTGAAGAGATTTCCGATTTTCTGATTTGTTCCCTCATTCATTTTAAAATTCGCTCTCTAAAATTATTTTGGTTTATAATCATCAAAAATGGGGAGTTTGTTAGATAAATGTTTTTATCTTGATTTTGATGATTTCATATAAATGAGCGAGTTTTATACCAAAACAACATCCCCAAATATTGTCCAAATACTTCAAAATATTTTCAATGTTTTTTACTTAGACTTTGAAGTATTTCTTGAACTTAATTTTTGACAAAAATTGGACAACTTCTCTGTATTGAGGTCGACTGGTCGCCCTATGGGCAACCCGTACCTGAAAGTTTTACAAACTAGAGAACAAACAGTGGGCTGGCATAGGGGAGGGCGACCGGTGCCTGGGATGGGTTAATTTCTTCTTAAATCCATATGTTTGAAGGAAGATTGGTCGAACCAAAAGGGGGATCGGTCGCACCCCCTAGGCGACCGGTCACCCTATGCAGTCAACTAGTCTCCCCAGGGCATCCCATATTAAAATATTTCCAACGTCTTTCTTTCATTCAAATTTGTTAGAGGGCGACCGATCGCCCTAATATTTTATCAGCAGAAACTATTTGTTGCAGCAGATAACTTTTCATGAAATTGTGGCTTTGCTTCTAACAACTATTTTTGGGATTATTTGATCTTTCTTTTGCAAAAATCACTCATCTATGAGGAGCCTATGCTGGTGATTAAATCTAGAAGCTCTCCTATAAATACATGAAGACTTGAAGGATCAAATAAAACACACAAGCATACAACACAACAAGCAAAAATCAGCAAACTTTTTGTTCTTCACTTTCAACATACTTGTTGTATTTAGCTAAGCTTTGCACTTGCACATCTTAATTATTAGGCTTCTTTCTTAATTACACTTGCACTTCAAAGTTGTATACTTTATTTGAGTTGTAATCTTTGTTGGTTCAAATCATCCAAAACAAGACATACTTGTTAAGTGTATTCGTGGTAAGAACCCACTTGGTTGATTCTAGGTGTTTAGGAGTTTGGTGCTATTCATTGTTATAAGAAGATTGTGGTGATCTTCATAGATGATGTTGTAAGAAGAGTGTGGTACTCTTCAAGGTAAAGATTGTAATAGTTTGGTATCTATTAATAAAGTTTTTCCTTTTCAAAATCCATTCGGACATACCGAGTGGTAGTGGATTAGGCCCTAGGTGGGTGGAACCACTTTAAATCACCGTGTATTGATTTATGTTCTGCATTTCTATCTCTTCATCATCTTCATATTCGAAAAATAGGGCGTTTAGCGGAAAATCGGGAAAATATATTCACCCCCCTCTAGATTTTCGTAGCCACTTGGACTAACACTTTTGATCTCCTTAAAAGTTGATTTGGCCTTTGATAACATTAATCCGAGAGTTTAGCACATTGGTTATTTAGATGGACTCCGCAATGAATGCTTTGACTACCACCTTAATCACCTCGGATATCCTTGAATTTGAGCTTCTTGAGTTGAGATAATTTCATCGTGTAGGTCCCAAGGGGTGCAAAGTAAAATCTAGAAGGGGAGGGAGGTTGAATAGACTTTACCAAATTTTCGATCTTTTAAAATGAGTATTTAAGAAAACAACTAAGTCTTTTAAGACAGTTGTGTTGAGATTCAACAGGAGAGTTAACCATTCAATAGTTCTCTGAAAGAGATGTTGATAGAGTAACTCAACTGAAGAAAATCAACTTCTCAGAAAACCAGTTTTCTTGTTAAACAGCGGAAGTCTTACAACCTTTTTATGTTTGTTTATCAACACTTATACGTTTGTAATGTTATTAATTTGATGAATAGCAAATATAAAGCAATGAAGCAAAATGCAGAAACATAAAGCAATAAAGTGAAGAACACATAATTTATAGTGGTTCGAGGATAGGGTAATACATCTACTCCACTCTTCTTCTACTCCAGGAGGAATTCACTATTATAACATGTGATTATAGTTACAAAAGTACAATCCAAAACAGCCTTGCTCACACTGCTGGCTATTCTTTGGGACTCAGCTCTTCTCCAGGCAGCTGCCTAGGTACTTCAACTCTTTGAATCTTCAGGATTTGACCACACAACCCTCCTTTGGATTTAAAACTGGTTGGACCTTGAACCTTATTGCACTTCCTTCAATACTTGGTTATGCAGACCCCTTTTTGTTAAAATATTTCCTCTTCAACTGTTTGAATAACTTTAATCTTTTACTGAAAGTGTTGGATGAAGAGGCTTCAAATAAGCTTGAGGATTTTTAGCAGTTAAGCTTGAGAGATAATATATGAAATTCTTGCTCGAAAATGCTCTTGTGTTCTTGTTGTCTCAGTTATATTGCAAGTTTGTATCTTCTTTCTCTCTGAAAAATTCCCCAGCTTTTATAGTAGGAGTTTGAATTTTGCCCATTGAAGAGATAGAAAAAAATTCAAACTCTACTTTGTGTTCCGTGGCTTATCTTGTCTTGTAGCTTTAGATGTTGACCCAACCTTGTTTGTCAGCTTTCTGCAGGTTTTCTGAAAAGTTGTCAGTGCATGCAAGCTACCCATTTGCTCCTTCCTTTTGCATCCTTTCAGCTCTTTAAAGTTGCATGAGTGTCCTTATTAGCAAAATAAGTAATTTCCTCGATTTCAATGCAACGGATTTCTTCATTTATCTCTTAGTCGTTCAGCTGCTTTGCCCCTTTGACTTAGCCTTGAGTCTTCTCAGACATTCTTTTGATGGACTATGTTGTAAGTCTTCTAAAAGACTTGGTTATCGCACTTGACTGTGAGTCTTTCGATGCATACTTAGTTGCGGGTCTTCTGATGATTTCTTCAGCAAGTCTTCTGATGATTTCTTTTATAGTTCTTGTTAAAGAACTTGTTGAATCTTTTCACCATTAGGGCAATCTCCTCTTGGTTGATGTTATCCTTGGAGTCAGCTTTCTTGGTTTCTCCAGCCATGAGAGTAGTTGTCTTGGGTACAACTATCTCTTCTTGCTCTTTCCTTCAGAGCTCAAATTCATAAGCTTTCAAATATGAGAATAGCTCAGGGTTGGAGGTTCTTTTCAAGTCCATGGAGTGTCTCAAGGCCATCACCTTCATTTCCCACTCAGCTGGGAGTAACCTTAGGATTTTCATAAACATCTCCTTCTGTGTGTATTCTTTTTCCAGAGCAGAAAGCTCATTTGTTATCTCTGTAAATCTGGCATCTAGCTGATCCAGAGTTTCACCTGCAAGCATTTTAAAATTTTCAAATTTTTGTACAACAATAGTTAATTTATTTTCTTTAATTTGCTCTGATCCTTCGCAAATTAAAGTTAGCTTTTCCCATATCTCTCGAGCCATTCTACATGATTTTACTGTGTTGAACATGGCTTTATCGAAAGTTTTGTACAAAATATCCTTGGCAAAATTGTCCAAGTTGTATCTCATTCGATCCTCATTTGTCCACTCGTATCTTAGCTTCTCGACCATTGTTGGCTTTGGTGCACCAGGTACAACAGGAGCAACAGGTACAACACGTGCTGCAACAACCTTTCCTTCAGCCGCGGGTGCAGCAGCAGAACTCTTACAGCTGTGTTCACCTTCATAATTTGTATGGGTCCATCCTCAATGAAAAACCACATCTCATCATGTAATGCAGAAAGGTGTGCCTGCATGCGAATCTTCCAGTCATCAAATTCTTCAACAATGAACATAGGAGCGAGATAGATTTGCTTCCATGATAATAACTTTTGAAGGAAAATTTTAAAAATAGCAAGTGTTGTATCTTTGAAAAGGTATGAGATCTAGTATAGTAACCAGTGCGGAAGGCTCAATGAACCAACCGTTTTGATACCACTTGTAGTCCCAAGGGGTTTTAAGTTAAGTCTAGAAGGAGGGGGTTTGAATAGACTTAACCAATTTTTGATTTTTTGTCCTTTAAATCAGAGCTTTAGCACAAGTCAGCTTAGTCCTTGAGGAACAACTTAGTTCAACCTCAATAGTAGAGTTAGCCACTCAACAGACTCGAGAGAGCTGTTGATAAGATAACTCAGCTGAGTGAAGTAACCTTTTTAGAAATACATCAGACTTGGTTTTCCAGCGGAAGTCTTACACCCTTTGATAAAATGTGTTTTCAATACTTGTTTTATGGTATAGTTATTATCAGTAGACTTAGCAAATTTATTAGATAACAAATATAATAAGCAAGAAATAACACATCAATTTATAGTGATTCGAGGATGGAGTAATTCCTCTACTCCACTCTTCTCTAACTCCTGGAGGTAATCCACTTAAGTAACAGTGACTTTGTTACAATAGTACAACAGTCCAAGCTTAGCCTTGATCATACAACTGGCTTTACTTCTGGGACTCAACTCTTCATAAGACGGTTGTCCTTCTACTTTAGCTCCTTTAGATCCTTGGATTTGATGATGCAGCCCTCCAACGAATCCAAAGCTTTGGTTCAAACTAGAACCTTACTGCACTTCCTTCAACCTTGGTTGTGCAAACCCCTTTGTCTTTCAACAATGTTCCTCTTCAACAGTTTGAAGCTTTCTTTCCTTCACAGTGAGTGTTGGATCGATTAACTTCGAGTTTTAGGCTTGAGGATAGAATGTATGCTTCAGAGTATTTTGCTCTTTGCTTGAATGTTTGCAGGTATATGTCTTTTGCTTCGTACCATCTCTCATAAGTTCCTCAACCTTTTATAGTGACAGTTTGAAAAATGTATCCGTTGAAGAGATAGATCCATTTTTCAAACTTCACTTCATGGTCGTTGGCTTATCTTATTATGCAACATTTGATGTTGACTCAACCTTGTATTAATGCTCTGCAACATAACTTGAAACTCTACAGGTTTGCAGGAGCATCCCATTGGTTCCCAGCCATTTGCATCCTTTTAGCAAAACAACTTTATGGTTGCAGTCTGTCAGCCTTTTCTCTTTCAACAAAGATTTGACTTTGCTTATCAACGGACATCTTCAGCTTTTTTGAGTCCTTTTTGCTGCTGAACCCCTTTGATAGTATTCTCCACTTATGTGGGGTTGACTTAGTTGTCAGTCTGCTGACTGAGACAACTTTATGGTACTTGGATGATCCTTCACTGCAATACTCAGTTGACACACAACAGAGTCTTCACTTCGATCTTCAGTCAACTTTTGCAATCTTCCACTTGGCTGCTTCGACTCAGCCTATAGAATCCTATCTATTACATGGTTGAATTTACAACATAAATGGGGGTTAACTTCCTAATCTAAGTTTTACATAGCATCATCAAAATCTACTACATAAATTTCCCAACAATTTTCCCCTTTTTGATGATGCCAAAACTTAAATAAAATAACAATGTAAATAGTGCTTGAAAAAGAATGATTGTTTAAAATGTGTCTTTTTATTGATCATGTAGGTCCCAAGGGGTGATAAGTAAGGTCTATAAGGGGAGGGGGTTGAATAGACTTTACCAAATTTTTGATTTTAGTCATTTTTAAATATTCAGAGTATACTCAAGTCAGCTGAGTCCTTGGTGGACGGCTTAGTTTACTTGCACAACAGAGTTAGCCACTCAATAGACTCGACTGAGCTGTTGATAGTATAACTCAGCTCATTCAGTTAACTCTTTAAATAATCAGTAAACTTGGTTTTTAACAGTGGAAGACTTCCACCCTTAGTTTGAAATATGTTTTTCAACACTTGTTTAAGCTTAGTTATTATCAGTTGACTTAGCAAATTAACAAACAACAATAATAATGTGCACGAAAGTGAGTATGCTGAATGTAAAAGACACAAGCAATTTTATAGTGGTTCGAGGATGGGGTAATTCCTCTAATCCACTGAATGTGTTGGATTTATTTCCTTCGAGTTTAGGCTTTAGGATATGATTTGAATGCTTGAGAGATATTGCTTTTGCTTTGCAGGTTAATGGATATTGCTTGCTTGCATTCATCACCTTCTCTCTGTGCATTCCTCAGCCTTTTATAGTGGCAGTTCGAAAATGTATCCGTTGAAGAGATAGATGCATTTTCAAACTCCACTTCTAGGTCGTTGGCTTGTCTTATCTTGCAGCTTTGATGTAGATTGTACCTTGAATTTAATGCTCTGCAGCCTTTCCTTAAACTCTGCAAGTTTTTAGGTACATCCCATTGGCTCCTTGCTTTTTGCACTCTTTCAGCAAAACAGCTTTAAGGTAGACAGTCTGATACATGCCAATTTTCCATCAAACACTTGACTTTGCTTGACAACGGATCTCTTCAGCTCTCTTTGATCCTTTTTGATGCATAACCCCTTTTGACAGTCAACTCTAATGATTTTGGAATTACTTTGTTGTCAGTCAGCTGACTGAGACAGCTTTTCTGTCACTTGACTGATACTTGACTTTACTTCACTCAGCTGCCATACAGTTGGGTTTTCTTTTCGATCTTCAGTCAAGTCCTACAATCTTCAACTTGTCTGCTTCTACTCAGCTTACAAATTCCTATTTATTACAAGTTGATTTACAGTTGAATTGGGGTGCCAACTTCCTAATCTAAGTTTTACATGGTATCATCAAAATCTATTACATAAATTTCCCAACAATTTCCCCCTTTTTGATGATGCCAAAACTTAAACAAAAAAAGCAAAGTAAATTGTGCATTAACAAAGAATGATTGTAATAAATATGTCATTTTATTGAACATATCATTCTTGCACTTTACAAAGCTTTACAATGTATAAAAACAGTATACAAAGTACTTACAAATGTATCTGTATTTACATTTAAGTAAAGATACAACATGAAGGGGTTCACAACAGTCTTCAACGCCTCTGCTGCTTCCTTCTTCTCTCATCTTCTTTAGCTCTTCTTCGATCATCATCCCTTTTCCTTTTCTTCTCTTCTTCTTCTTTCTTTTTCTTTTCATAGGCTCTTTTCACAGCTGGGTCTTCTCTTCTCTGCCTTGCTTCCCACTTGCGATCTAGCCTCTTGTTTTCTTCTTCTTGCCTCCTTCTAATCTCCTCATTCCTCCTGGCCACTTCTCTATTTTCAAGTTGGTCCAGTCCAACCCATTATAGTATGCCTTTTTTTAGGGGATTAATATATTGAACGTCTCTTGGCTTTGCTGGTGGAGTGCCTCTACCTCTTCCACTTATTCTTCCCATTTCTCGTCCAGAGTCTGCTTCTCCTCTAGGAGTGTACTATACAGGTTTATGCCCTAGAAGTTTGCTGACTGCTTCCCGGAGTCTGCTGCTTCTCGGCTGTTTGACATAATCCCAAACCTTTCTTCCAGTACAAATCCCACGCCTCCTTCAGAGTCATTCCCTTGAAAAATCCTTCAAATTCAAGCGTTTGGAATTCCTCTAATGATCTTGGCTCAGATCCTGTATCAGGAGCACGAGCAATCTCTTGAGGTGGCTTCACTGCTGGAGAGTCTTTGAGTAACCCTGATGGGGGACCATCGAACTTGGCTTTTAGACTATCTATGTGACCTTGCTGCCTTTCATCTACTTTGGCAAAGTCAACTTCAATTTCTTCTCGAGTCTTCTAGAAAGCTAACTCAGCTTTCTTTTCGGTTGATAAGTCCTGCAGCAGCTGATTGAGGAGTGAGCTGGTGGATGAGACCTATTGGGGTTTTGCAAGCATGATTTTCAGAGAGGGCTTCTTCACATCATTTTCTTCACCCTTACTTGCTTTACCTTTGATTAATCCCTCATCTTCCCCCTTTTTGGAATCATCATTACCAGGGAGAGTCTGCTGAGAGGATTTTCCCAGGATAAGATCCAGTTTTTCATGAGTTGTGGAGTGTGCTGCTCTATGTTCCGATCGCAGAGCCTTCATTTCAACATCAATTATCTTCATCTCTATGTTCATCACCATCATCTCAGTGCGCATGTTGGCTTTAGTTTTCAGAAGGTCTGACTTGTATTGAGCTTTCAACAACTCCATAACGGAACTCCATATTTTGTATGATTGGTCCATCCTGAAAATGTGATCTCTCAGCCTCTGCTGAAACTTTGCATTTTCAACACTTCCAATCACTAACTTTGCAAACAACAATTTGAAGTAGCTGACTTGTTCTCGCCTGAGTGCCTTTGTTTGAGTTGTCCATTCCCTGATTCTGAGCACTGTCTCTCGGATATCTCTAGAAATCGTTGCATCATGATAGTCTAGCCATTTTTCAAAGTAACAAAGCCCTTCTCCATATTCTCTATTTCAGCACATATAGCCTTGAAGGTTTTTCAAAATTCTGCTAAATTAGCGAACTGCTCTTCTGGCCGTACAACATTGAAGTCGAATCCAAACGGCACAACTGTAAGATCGTCTGGAGCTTCAAATTCATCAGGGTGGATTTCCATAGTGTATTTGGCACTATAAGCAGCAGACTCTATCTCCAATGGTACCTCCGCCACAAACGGGAAGTAATTAGCAAATAAATCATATGGGACCAAAGTAATATCCCCCACTTCTCCTTCAGGAGCTTTTCCTTTTCCCTTGATACTGGCTTCAGCTCTATGTGCCTCAGCTACTTCAGCATCATCGGCATTCGCAACTGTGTTAGCCTGCGGAGCTAACTGATCCTCAGTTGTCTCAACAACTTCATTGGTCTCAATTTGTTTTTCCTTTTGAGTTACATGTTCTTCAGCTGCCATTTCCAAGTTCACTTTAGTTGATGGCACCATAGGGGGTGGGCCATCAACCAAAGTGAACTTCAAAATGGCAGCTTTCTCACTTAGCTTCCTTATTTTTGCCACAACCTCCTCGATTTCTGGGTCCTCTTATGGTTTGTCTTTTTGAGCGAACTCATCTTCATCATTTATGTTGAGAAATTCTACAGAGATGTTTTCTTGAGAGTCGTGCAACGTACTGATTTCTTCATGTTCAATAGACTCTGTTTGAGGAGCTGTCATTTCTTTCTCTTCTTCAGCCGATTTACCCAAGGAAGTCTCAATCTCCTTTGGGCCTACATTACCCTCAGCAGCAGTCACAACTGTTGTGGGGCCTTCAACAATCCCTTTAGCAGACGCATCTGCAGCAGGGTTTTGGACAATCCCTTCAGCAGATGGAGCTGCTTTGGGGTCTTCAGTGGAATCCTTCGAGGTCTCGACCTCTTGCATTGGACATTTAGATCCAACAGTCTCAACTGCCATGACTTTCTGTCCATCCTTTGCCTTAGCCTACAGTGCAGTTGGGATTTTAGCTGAGAAGGTCTAAACCGTCTAAGGTTCGTCAACGCCACTCTATTTTTCATTTACATTAAAATCTTCGCCTCTTATCTTCAGGTTTGTGAAGTCTCCCACAGCCTCCTCCAACCTGGCTATAGTGTGTGCAGGTTCCCCCTCAGCTGGCGCACCAGCTGAGTCACGAGTAGTGGGGTCACTAGAAACTTGAGACTTGATTGTTTGTCCTTGTGAGTGATCAACCGACTGGGCAGGTGTCTCAACACCTTTCACAGGGGTAGGCTCAGCTAAGGTTCCCTCTTCATCACCTTCCTTAGCTCCATTGCCAATCTCCCTGGTTTGTCCCTTGGAGTGCGCTAGTGAGGTTGAAGCATTAATGGTCCTCACCATCTCCAATATGTCAGGGGTAGGAGAGATTTACATTGATGATGATTCTCCTGGCCCTCTTCCCAAGGTCTGGTCATGCAACTCCTTGGAATCTGTTATAGCTTGCTTCAGCTCGACCTTCTCCACTGCATCAGCAACATATAACTCTTCTACATCGCTGTCGCTACTGGAGGCTGGCCGTAAAGCACTTTTTGGGGCATCCGTGAAGGCATAAGAATGAGGTTTTAGAGATCCCTCAATAGCCTTGGCCTGAGCTTTCTCCTTTGCTTTCTCCTCGTCCTTTTTCTCATACAGAATCGTTGTGCAAAAGTCTGGATCGAGAGCGGAGCTAATAGAAATATTCCCTAGAAAGCTTAGAAGCTCTTCTTCCTCTTCAATGAATTCTGGACTTTGGAATTGATGCCTGGCATAACTCAGCTTTCAGGCTCTCCAAATCTGCAGCCTCTCTTGTATGTTGGGGTAAGCAGGGAATATCATTATTATCATCATCCTCCTGCATAGGCTCAAGAGGAGCCCTTTCTTCATCAGCTATCCTCACATCTGTCTGAGGAGATTATACAACTAACTCTTCCTTGCCTTGGTCAAGCTGTGTTGGGTTCTGATTCCTCAGCTGTCTCCCTAATAGCTAGGTCTTTCGAACTATGATGTTCACCGACAACAGTCTCTTGTTTCTCAGTGGCTTCCACACCACTTCTTTCTTTTGAAATTTGCTGCTCATCCTCAGCAGCCTTCTCAGCTTCAGCAGTTGTGCCAGACTCAGCTGGCTCAACTAATTCAGATTGTTTCACCTAGTCTTCTTCTAGACTTCTTTTTCAATGGAACTTCTGGTTCCACGTTCTCAGGCTCGTCAGCTGTAAAAGTTGTCTCATCCAATTTCTGCTTCTTGGCTGTAGCTGGCTTGCAAGGCACAACTGAGCACTTCTTCTTGACGAGAGGGAGTTGGAGAAGGTTCTTTCTTGGTTGCGGATACAGTGCATGTGGTCTTTCTCATTTTGCATGGGGTGCATCTTGTCTTGGTTGCGAGGGTGTGCCTTTCTTTCTTTCGAATAGCCTTAGGAGAGGGGGCTTTTGTAGAAGAAGTTGTGTCCATTGGGACGAGATTAGTTGATTCCCCCTCACTCGCAGCCGTCTTTTTTGCATGGGCTTGCCGCTGGGCATCAGACAGGTTTGCCCTGAACATATTTTTGTTAATGTGGAAGGGCTTTCCATTCCGGAGAGGAATACCCTTTGCCTCCAACATGTGGCCTAAGATCAGGCCATAGTCGAGTGAGCTGCTGAGCATTCCATCATCACCCATAGACGTGTTCAACACATTCTGGCATAGCTTGCCAAAAATGAACTCGACCTAGTTAACCTTCTTTTTCTCCATTATCACCGCCATCACAGTCAGCTTAGTCCGAGAAAGTTAATTGAAAGATCCAAATTTCATATCGACGCACTTAGCTACCACATCCATCAACTTGTGGTAGTCCTCTTTTATTAGCGACTTCTTTGTAGTGTGGTTGGGTTTGCAACAGCCTCTGGTTTGGCTATCTCCTTCCAGGCAGTAGCCAAATCAACATTCTTCTCAGTTATCTCCTTTAGACCAGAGGAAGGGAGATAATAGTTAGCAGCTAAGTTCGCAACAGTCAACTTGATTTCTTTGCTGTGGACCGATGAGGGGATCTCATCATCGTGAACCTGAGCATTCACGTAAAACATCGCAACCTCTTCTAGATAGGTGTGCGAGAACTCCATGGATAAGAACTGCATGAGACCAACTTTCTCAAGCTTTTCAGCGATCTTCTTTGCTAGGGCCTTATCCACTCCTTTCTTGACCAGGCCAACGAAGTCCACAGTCGTGCCTGTGTGGATCTTCTTAGCGAGCTTTGCATAATCATTCGATGGAGCCATTTCAGTGCTTGGATTAGAGAATCAAACGAAAGAAAAACTAGGGTTTGAACTTCTGGTTGCAGAGAGAAAAATGTTTTGGAGTGCGTTGAGAGTAAGAGTGTGAGGAGAGAGAAAATTCAATTTCTCTATATATGGGATATGAAGGGCCAAATTTTGGAATTCAAAAAGATAAAATTGATCAACAGTCGAGATCATGTCTTAGAAACCGCATTAATTTCCTCGCATTAAATGCATCAGCATTTATATCCAATCATGGGTAAATTCGCGCAGGCTTTTTACTGACATCATAATTATTGCTGACGTCAAGACTAAAAAACATTCCCGCTCGTAGAAAACGATTGCGTTTTGTCACATAGCTCATAAATAACTCAGCTATTTTCAATTATGACTTAACAATTGCGTTTTGTCACTTAATAATCAGTCGGCTGTGCAGCTAACTTGATACAACTCACTAGCCATCTTGACTGTTTCACTTGGTTGTTAAGTGAAACTCTACTGATTTCCATTTGTCTCCTCTTTAACCCTGCTGATTGAGTCTTCTGAGCCTCCTAACTCAAGTCAATCAATCCAAGCTCATTCTTAAGCTCTTCAAATCTTGATTCACATAATGGCTTTGTGAATATATATCAGCTAACTGCTTATCAGTTGATATGTATTCCAATATGATGTGTTTCTTTTCAACATGATCTCTTATAAAATGATATCTGACATCAATATGCTTGGTTCTTGAATGCAATACTAGATTTTGAGTAATTGCAATGGCACTTGTGTTATCACACATTATTGGAATCTCATTTTCTTCTATATCATAGTTTCTCAGCTGTTGCCTCATCCATAAGACTTGGGCACAATAGCTGCCTGCAACAATGTACTCTGCTTCAGCTTGGATGTAGACCAACCTATTGAATTTTGTTTCTTGTTGAACCAAGAAACCAACCTATTTCCAAGCATTTGACAGGTACCTGATGTACTTTTCCTATCAACTCTACATCCAGCACGGTCTGAGTCTGAGTAGCAAACTAATTTGAATCCTCCATCCTTTGGACACGATAAGCCAACTTCTTGGCATCCCTTCAAATACCTTAGGAATCTCTTGGTTGCAGTCATATGACTTTCCTTTGGAGCAGATTGAAATCTGGCACATACACCAACAAAAAAGGTGATGTCTGGGCAACTTGCTGTTAAATAGAGCAAAGATCTAATGAAAGCTCTATATGTTGTTTGATCAACAGCTTTGCCTTCTGCATCCATATCCATCTTGACTGATGTATTCATGGGAATCTTTATAGATGACTTATCTTCCATACCAAGTTTATTCATTAAATCTCAGGTATATTTGGTTTGACTTATGAAGGTTCCATCCTTCATTTGTTTGACTTGAAGACCTAGAAAGAAAGTTAGCTCTCCCATCATACTCATCTCAAATTTCCCTTGCATGAGATTTGAGAATTTGTCACCCAACTCTTTCTTTGTGGATCCAAAAATGATGTCATCCACATATATTTGAACAAATAGTATACACTCCCCATCTTGAATTCTGAAGAGTGTCCTATCAACCTTGTCTTTGGTGAATCCATTGTCAATAAGGAACTGGGACAATGTGTCATACCAGGCTCTTGGTGCTTGTTTCAAACCATATATTGCCTTCTTTAATTTGTATACTTTATCTCCAATAGTTTTATGGTCAAAACCTGGAGGTTGCTCCACATAGACTTCTTCTTCCAAAAGTCCATTCAAAAATGCACTCTTTATATCTATTTGATAGACAGTGAAGTTCTTGTGTGCATCATAAGCAAGAAACATTCTTATTGCCTCCAATCTAGCAACATGTGCAATGGTTTCATCAAAATCTATACCTTCTTATTAGCAATACCCTTTGGCTACCAATCTTGCTTTGTTTCTCACTGTAGATCCTTCTTCATTCATCTTGTTTCTGAATACCCACATAGTACCAATAACATTCTGGTGGGTAGGCCTTTGAACTAATTCCCAAACTTTATTTATCTCAAATTGATCCAGCTCCTCCTGCATAGCTAGAATCCAATGTGTGTCATCCAATGCTTGTGACACATCTTTAGGCTAAATTTGGGAAATGAAACAAGTGAACATAACTTCATGTTGAGTTCTGGATTTGGTTCTTACACCTTCTCTAATATCTCCAATGATAAGCTCTAGAGGATGATCTCTCAGCCATCTTACATCTGGTTGGAGTAAGTCTGCTGGATTCAGTCTTCTCGCAGCTAAGTTGTCTTGAACAACTTCCTCATCATCATTCAGCTGCAGACTTTCCAGCTGTCTCTAAGATTCAACCATCTCATCTTCATCTGGGTTGAGTCTTCTAATATCTGCCTCAACATATGGACTCTTCTGAATAGTTGGTTGATTCATCTTGTCAGCTAACTCATCAATGTCTTCTCCATTAACATTATGTTCATCAAAAACCACGTGGATAGACTGTTATGTGACCGTAGTCCTTTTGTTCAGCACTATAAAAGCTTTACTCTTAGCTGAGTATCCCAAAAAGATATCTTCATCAGCTTTAGCATCAAAAGCTTTCAAGTTGTCATTGCCATTATTGTGAATATCCAACATTTGGCTTCCTCTCTATCCAAATTTCATAAGGGGTTCTGGACAGCTGCCTATCGATCATACACCTATTTTGAGTGTAGCAAGCAGTGTTAATGGCTTCAACCCAAAATCTCTTAGGCAATCCAGCTTTAGCTAACATGGTCCTTTCAACTTCCTTGAGAATTCCGTTCCTTCTTTCAGCCACTACATTATACTGTGGAGTCCTTGCAGCTGACAACTCATGGGCAATACCATTTTCTATGCAATATTGAGTTATGATCCCATTGACAAACTCAGTTCCTCTGTCAGACCTTATCTTGATAATGGTTTGACTCTTCTCATTTTTAACTCTCCTCATCAGCTGAGGAAGCTTCTAAAAATTTTCCTTCTTTTTACACATAAAAATGGTCCATGTGTATCTTGAATAATCTTCTACCACCACTAAGGTGTATTTCTTTTCGCTAACGTTGGCTGGTTCAACATGACCAAACAAATCCATATGCAATAAGTGCAATATCCTGGTTGAAGAAGGACTTGGCTTGTCGTTGAATGAAGATTTGATTTGCTTTCCCATTTGGCATGCATCGCAAATGATGTCCTTCTTGTATACTGAGTCAGACAATCCTTCCACAAGATAACTCATTGCAAGCTTGTTGATTGACTTGTGCTCTTTGCTAGAAGACATGTGCGTGGTGTAGTAGTTGACCAATCCACTACATACATGTTTTTCTGTCTTGGTCCTTGTAGCACAACTTCATTTAATTCAACATCTTTGATCTGGCAAACTTCCATGTTGAATCCGACATTATAACCCTTATCACAGAGTTGGTTGATGCTCAGAGATTGAAATTTAGCCCTTCAACATAGGCTACATATGTGATCTCTAGTCCATTTTTCTTTATGGATCTTGTGCCTTTGATCTCTCCTAGAGCTTCATTTCCTCCAAATATGACTTTAGCACCTCTTATTTCCTTGAATTTTGAGAGATTTTTTCTTGTTGCCTCTCATATGTCTGGAAAAACCACTATCCATGTACCAGGTTCCTTGTCACTCAGCTGTTCATTGAATCTGCAATCAAAGGAAATTAGTTTTTAGGTACCCATATTTGCCTGGGTCCTGAGGGGTTAGCACTATAAGGTGATCCAACCAACCTATTCACGAATGACCTGACTCTAAGAGGTTGCCACCTATCAGTTCCATAATCATAATTAACATTAGCAAATTGCTTAGGAGCTTTAGGCTCATACAACTATCTCTTTTGTCTGTATGCATGTGTGTTAGCTTGTGCATTTGCTTTCTTGGGATAGTAATGAAACTTTTGTGCATATTGGGCATTGTACTTGGTGCATATGTGTGCTAATAATTGGTTTCTCTACCTTGGGAATGACCTATTTTGAGTCTGAGGTCTTTGCCATTTGGGCTTGTATTCCCTAGGTCTTTGCTGATATCTCATTTGATTGTTCCAATCAGCTTGGCTGGGATAATTTCTACCATTCCCATCATATGGCTTTCTTTGTTGAAACCTTTGGGGCTTTTGGTAGTTCTGTTTAGACTTTACAGAATATCTTCTGTTTGGAGTCTGTTGATGGACTCTTCTGGATTTTGTTTCAGCTGTCCTTTTAGCATACTCTGCTGGCTTTTTGCCTTTACCTTTCTATCCTAGGCCATCATGACTGTGATTGTGTTTGTGAGTGGGTGTGGGTGCAACATATAGTGCTTTGGATTTTTGGACTCCCTCATTGCTTGAGTATCCTTTCTCTATTACCACTCTTGGAGCTTGGGCATGCATAAAGGAATTAAATCACATGCATGTCTTATCTCCACTTTCCCTTTGAATCATTATAAGTTCATTCAATGATTTAGATGCCTTAGTGAATGATGCAATCACATTTTTTAAATCTTTTTCCTCTTTTCAGTTACAGCTAAGTCAGCTTGAATATTAGCTATCTCAGCCTTCAACTCAGTATTCTCAGCAACTATGTGACTTAGAGTACTCAACTCTTTAGTCGGCTGTGAGTTTTAGTTTTTGAGCTGGCTGTTTTTCTTATTTATGTACTCAAAGTCTTTCATCATTTTATCAATAGAATCATAAAGATTTGTGGGTAATGAGGTGTTTGTATCATTATCACTATCATCATAATTAGTGTGAGATGAGTCCGAATGTACCTCATCTTCTTCATCTTTGGAGTCTTGTTCTTTGGTCATGAAGCTCTTCAGTGTTAGACGAGTAATCAGCTTCACTGTTGTCTAACTCAGCTGGTTCCTTACACTTGGCTGTGTCAGCAGCTTCAGCAGCCAACATGGCTTTCTTATTTTCTTGTCTTCTCTCTCTGAATACCTTTTTTTCCTCCTCATTCCTGTATTTGTTGACTGGTGGATAGGGATAGTCAACAACAAAATGTCCTGGTTGTCTGCAGTTCCAACACAAGTTTTCATCTTTCTGGAAGTCTGCTCTTTCAGCTCTCTGATATTCAGTCCTTTGATGGTCTGCTCTCTTGGGTGGTCTATCTTCCCTTACTTTAGAAGGTGTTGAGTGTCTCTTGGATGATTCACCCTTGTTCCTTTTGTAGTTCTTATTGAAGAACTTGTTGAACCTCTTTACCATAAGAGCAATCTCTCTCTGGTCAATGGCTTCTTTGGATTCAGCTCTTTTGGACTCTCCACCCATGAGTGCAGCTGTCTTGGATACAACTTTCTCTTCTTGCTCCTTTATTCTGAGCCTGAATTCATAAGCTTAAAGGTCGGAGAACAGCTCATGGTTGGATGTTCTTGCAAGGTCCATTGAATGTCTCAAAGCCATCACCTTCATTTCCCACTCAACTGGAAGTGACCTGGGAATTTTCATACACATTTCCTTTTGTGTATATTCTTTACCTAGAGCTGAGAGCTCATTGGTTATCTTTGTGAATCTGGTATCCAGCTGATCCAGACTATCACTTGCAATCATTTTAAAATTTTCAAACTTTTGTACAACAACAATTAATTTATTTTCTTTTATTTGATCAGATCCTTCACAGATTAAAGTAAGTTTCTCCCATATTTCTTTAGTCGTTCCATATGATTTCACTTTGTTGAACATATCTTTATCGAAGGTTTTATACATAATATCCTTGGCAACATTGTCCAAGTCGTATCTCTTTCTATCCTCATTGGTCCACTCGCACCGTGGTTTTTCAACCATTGCAGGTCTTGGTCGCCAGCCTCGGGAGCGGAGAAGCAAGCGTGTTCACTATTATTATTTGTAGTGGCCCATCCTCACGTGTGTTCACGTGCAATAGAATTATCGCAGAATCAAGACTCTCCTTCAGTGTGCATCGTGCGTATTTTCGCTTATCAAATTCCTCAACAATAAACATAGGAATGCGAGTTAGATTTGCTTCCATGATAATAACTTGCTTTGCTAGAAAAGCTTTAAAACTACAAGTGTATTTTCTTTTGAAAAAGAATGAGAGCATGCGGAGCTCAATGAACCAACCGTGTTCACTATTATTATTTGTAGTGGCCCATCCTCAATGATGAACCAAATTTCATCGTGTAAGGCTAAAAGGTGTACCTGCATGCGTATTTTCCAGTTATCAAATTCCTCAACAATAAACATAGGAATGCTATTTATTTAGATTTGATTTTTTCCATGATAATAACTTGCTTTGTTTAGAAAAGCTATATTTTTTAAAACTACTTAATGTTGTTTCTTTTGAAAAAGAATGAGATCTATTTAATAACTCAAATTTCTCTTTAAAAAAGGCTAAATGAACCAACCGCTCCGATACCACGATGGGTATGAGGATGGGTATGAAAACTAAATACCCGATGGGTATGGGGATGGGTAGGTATGAGTATAATAAATGGGTGATAAGTAAAGTCTAGAAGGGGGGTGAATAGACTTTACCAAATTTTCGATTTTAGTCCTTGTTATAAATTTAGAGTATACTCAAGTCAGCTGGGTCCTTGGTGGACAGCTTAGGTTACTTGCACAGTAGAGTTAGCCACTCAACAGACTCGACTAAGTTGTTGATAGTATAGCTCAGCTGATTCAGTTAACTCTTTAAATAATCAGTAGACTTGGTTTTTAACAGCGGAAGACTTTCACCCTTAGTTTGAAATATGTTTTTCAACACTTTTTCAAGCTTTGTTATTATCAGTTGACTTAGCAAATTAACAAACATCAATAATAATGTGCAAGAAAGTAAATATGCTGAATGTAAAAGACACAAGCAATTTTATAGTGGTTCGAGGATGGGGTAATTCCTCTAATCCACTCTTCTCCAACCCCTGGAGGTAATCCACTAAGTAACATTGACTTTGTTACAAAAGGATGGCAGTCTGAGACAACCTTGATCACACATCTGGCTTTTCCTGGGACTCAAGTTCTTCACAAGACGGATGTCCTGCTACTCTAGCTCCTTCAAACTCTTGGATATGTTCACACAGCCCTCCAATGAGTTTAAAACCTTCTGGTTCGATCTATAACCTTACTACAACTCCTTCAACCTTAGAGAGTAGACCATTTGTTCTTTGAAAAAACTTTTTCCTCTTCAACAAATGGAAGTTGTCTCTCCTTCACTGAATGTGTTGGATTGATTTCCTTCGAGTTTAGGCTTGAGGATATGATTTGAATGCTTGAGAGATATTGCTTTGCTTTGCAGGTTAATGGATATTGCTTGCTTGCATTCGTCACCTTCTCTCTGTGTATTCCTCAGCCTTTCATAGTGGTAGTTCGAAAATGTAATCGTTGAAGAGATAGATGCATTTTCAAACTCCACTTCTAGGTCGTTGGCTTGTCTTGTCTTGCAGATTTGATGTAGACTATACCTTGAATTTGATGCTCTGTATCATTTCCTTAAACTCTTCAGGTTTTTTTTATATCCCATTGGCTCTTTGCACTCTTTCAGCAAAACAACTTTAAGGTAGGCAGTCTGACACATGCCTATTTCCAGCAAACACTTGACTTTTCTTGACAATGGATCTCTTCAGTTTTCTTTGATCTTTTTTGCTGCATAACCCTTTTAAAAGTCAACTCCAATGATTTTGGAATGACTTTGTTGTCAGTCAGCTGCTGAGACAACTTTTCTGTCACTTGACTGATAGTTGACTTCACTTCACTCAGCTGCCATACAGCTGGGTCTTCTCTTCGATCTTCAGTCGAGTCCTGCAATCTTCAACTTAGCTGCTTCTACCCATCTTACAAATTCATATCTATTCCAAGTTGATTTACAGTTGAATTGGGGTGTCACTTCCTAATCTAAGTTTTACATGGTATCATCAAAATCTTTTACATAAATTTCCCAACAGATCACATCATTCTGCACTTTACAATAGTTTTACAATGTACAAAGAAAATACAAAGTACAAAGAAAATCACAATGACTTACAGTTCTTTCTGTATATTTACAGTTAAGTAAAAATACAACAAAAATGATGTGTCTGCTGTAGTCTTCAGCGTCTTTGTTGCTTCCTTCTTCTCTCTTCTTCTTCAGCTTCCTTTTTCCTTTTCTCACAAGCTCTTTTATGAGCTTGATCTTTCTCTTTCTCTCCTCATACTCTCTTTCTTGCCTGATATTCTCTTCTTCTTGGCACTTAGATGCTTCTTCATTTCGCCTGGCAACATCTCTATTTTCCAGTTCCTTTAGTCCAGCCCAGTATAGGAGATCCTTCTTTGGGGAATTTTCGAATTGAACATCCTTAGGCCTTCTTGGTGGAGTACTCTGCCTCTTCCACCTGACCTATCCCCTTCATCTTCTTAAGTCAGCTCCTCCTCTGGGAGTGTACTGAATGATTGGAGCCCTTGAAGTCTGTTGACTGCTTGACTGAATCTACTGCTTCTCGGCTAACTTAACAACATCTAACCCTTTTTCCCAGTATAGTTCCCATGTTTTTTCAAGATTCATTCCCTTAAGAATCCTTCTAATTTGAGCGTTTCAAATTCCTCAACTAACCTTGGCTCAGACCATGCATCGGGAGTGGGTCCTTCTGGGAATTTCACTACTGGTGCACCCGGGAGCAACCCTGCTGGGGGACCTTGGAACTTGGATTTTAATCCGTCTATATGACCATGATTCTTACGACCAATTTCTTCTAATTAATCTTCGATTGTAGCTCTTGATTTCTGAAAGGCTAAGTCAGCTTTTTTATCGGCTGAGATGTCCTTTGGCAGCTGAGAGAGTAGAGAGTTGGTAGATGTGCCAATATGAGATTTCAACATGAATTTCAAGGGGTTGGGGGTCTTCATCGATGATTCTTCCCCCTTACTACTGCTAGCTTCCCCCTTTTTGGCATTATCAACACCAACTCTAGGAATCTAAGGAGTTTGCATCAAAAGACGATCTAGCTTGTCGTGGGTGACTAAGTGAGATGTTCTCTTAGAATCTTCATCTCTGCTCTCATTGCCATCAACTCAGCTCAGAGTACTTTCTGTGTTCTGAAGATCCTGCTTATATTGTAGCCTTAGCAACTCAAGGTCAGCCTTGTGCGTCGCTTCCAACCTGTTGATGTTGTCTCACTGTCTCTACTGGAATTGAGCTTGCTCACCACACCAAATCATCAGTTTTGAGAAGAGTGATTTTAAGTAGTTAACTTGTTCTCTTCTTAGTGCTTTTATTTGCAATGTCCATTCTCGAATTCGTAGGACAGCTCCTCAGATATCGCGTGAAATCATCGCATCATGGTTGTCAATCTGTTGGTTGAGTGCAACAAAACTTCTCTCCATTGCTTCCATTTCAGCACAGATAGCCTTGAAGGCTTTTTTGGAGTCAGCTGCCTTAGGTGACTGATCCTCAGTAACACAAAATCAAAGTCAAATCCAAACGGTACCACTCTCAAGTCATCAGGAGCCTCAAATTCTTCAGGATGAATTTCAACTCTGTAATTTGCACTTTCTTCAGCAGATTTGGTCTCCAGCGGGACTTCCTCAACAAATGGAAAGTAGTCTTCGAACAGGCCAGTAGGGACTGAAGGGATGTCTCACACTCCTCCTTCGGGAGCCCCTCATTCATTCCCCTGGCTTTTAGCTTTTTGTGCCTCAGCTGTGGGAGCTTCACTGGCAGGCGCAATTGTGGTAGCCTGGTGAGCTGACTGGGCCTTAGCTGTCTCAACAACTTCTTTGGCTCCAGTGTTATCTTCATTTTAAGTTTTCAAAGCCTCAGTCGCCTTAGTAACATCACGGGCTGGTGATGGCGCCAAAGGGGATGAACCATCAACCAAAATAAATTTTGAAGAGGCATCTTTCTCATGAGCCTCCTTCAATTTTGCCTCTTGTTCTGTCTCAGCTGGGTCATTGGGAGTTGACTCAGCTCTAAATCAAACAACTCTAGCTGTACATTATCATCTGATCATGCAGCACGCTTATCTCTTCCTGATCAATAGACTCGGATGAATGCTTTGTTGGAACAGGCAATTTTTCTTTCTCAAGTGCAACACCCCTGGAAGCCTCAACCTCCTGGGGGCCTTCAACAACCTTAACAACAGTCTCAATCGCTGTAAGGCCTTCAACAATCCCTTGTGCAGACTTAGCTGCATTAGGGTCTTCGATAGTGGCATCCTTCGAGGTCTCAACCTCTTGGATTGCTCTTTCATGACCAGCAGTCTCAATTGCCATGGTCTGTTGTCCATCTTTCGCCTCAGCTATTTTAGCAGCGTCCTCGGCCTGCAGTGCAGTTGGAATCTCAACTTAGACAATCTTAACCATCAAAACATCATCAATCCCACTCTACTGTTCAATTTGGGTCTGACCTACGCCTCTTAACTTCAATTTGGTAAGGTCTCCCATAGCCTTCTCCAACCCGACTGTGGTGTGTTCAGTTTCCCCCTCAGCTGGCGCACCAACTGAATCATGATCAGT
The DNA here is from genome assembly GCA_016081115.2 of Rehmannia glutinosa. Lineage (NCBI taxonomy): Eukaryota > Viridiplantae > Streptophyta > Magnoliopsida > Lamiales > Orobanchaceae > Rehmannia > Rehmannia glutinosa. The sequence goes on along the minus strand of CM071936.1, from coordinate 51,926,950 downwards.
GGTGTCAATTGACACTTGCGACTCGGTTGCTCCCTTTGAGTTTTCAGCCATCTAGGCAATTGTCTCAACAACATTCACAAGGTTTGGCTCAGTTAGGTTCCCCACTACATCTTCATCCCTAACTTCATCACTAGTCGCCTTAGGGAGTCCTTCTGAGTGAGCTGGTGAGGTAGAGACATCAATGTTTCTCACCACTACAAGAATATTAGGGGTAGGAGAGATTTGGCTAGAAGATTCTCCAGGACCTTGATGCAAAGATTGTTCATGCATCATTTTGGACTCTTTAAGTGCTTGCTGCAGCTCAGCCTTCACGACTGGATCAGCTGCATCCAAAACTTCCAGATCGCTATTGCTCGCACTTTCTAAGGCTTTTGGAGGTATGTTGGGATCGATATACATGAGGCTTAAGAGCCGTAGCCTTCTCCAGTGCCTTAGCCTTCGCTTTCTCCTTCTCCTTGTCCTTATTCTCATATAGAAGGGCTGTGCAAAAATCAGAATCCAGAGCAGAGCAAATATGAATATTTCCCAAAAATTCTAGGAGGTATTCCTCCTCATTGATCATGTCTGGCCTTTCAAATTAAATTCGACTAGCACTCAGCTTCCAAAACCTCCATGAGCACAACCTATCTTCAACTTCCGGATATGTTGGGGATAATAGAAGAACATCATGATCATCTTCTTCTTGCATAGGCTCAATAGGAGCCTTTTTTTCCTTAGCAACAGCAGCATCGGTCTGAGGTGATGTCACAGCTAAATCTTTCTTTCTTGTGTCAACCGTGTCTTGTTCATATGCATCAGCTGTAGGCCTGATAGTTGTGTCTTGTTTAGATGAATGGGGTTGAGAAACTACTTGAGTTTCTTGAGCAGTGCTTTCACCACCATCCCCATCTTTTATTTTCTGTTGATCTTCGACAATAGCTTTCTCTATCTCAGCTGTGGCGGACTTAGCTGGCTCAACAACTTTGTCAGCCTTCTTCACAAGCATTCTCCTAGTTTACCTCTCCAGGGAAACTTCAGGCTCTTCTTCTTGTTCCTCTGCCATGGCAACTGACTCTGCCACCTTCTACTTCTTACCAGCTGGCTTACGGGGTGCAACTGTTCTCTTCTTTCTAACCACGGGAGAGGGAGCTGGAACGGAAGCAGTTGTGTCCTCAGGGACATGCTTAGCCAATTCTCCCTCAGAGGTAGAAACCTTCTTTGCATGTGCCTGCTTCTAGGTGCCAGTGAGGTTGGCCTTGAATATCTTTTTGTTTGCATGGAAAGGATTCCCATTGCGCAGGGGAACACCGTTCTTCTCCATCAAATGACCTAGAATTAGGCCATAACCTAGCGAACTTGCAAACTTCCCATTAGCAACCAACTTCATGTTAAGCACATTCTGGCATAGCTTCCCAAATATGAACTCGGCCCAGTTCACCTCTTTCTCCTCCATAATGGCCGCTATTACAATCAGCTTAGTCTGAGAGAGCTGATTGAATGAGCTGAACTTCATATCGATGCATTTTTCTACCACATCCATGAGCTTGTGGTAGTCCTGTTTTATCAGCTTCTTCAAAGTTGAGTAGTTTGGTTTTCCAAATTTCTCAGGCTTAGCTATCTCCTTCCAAGCCGCAACCAAATCAACATCCTTATTAGTCAACTCTTTAATACCACTAGTAGGAAGAAAATAGTACTTAACTAAGTCAGCCACAACCAACTTGATGTCCTTTCCATTCACAAAAGAACGAATCTCATCATCGTGAACCGCAGAGTTCACATAATACATATCAACCTCTTCTAGGTATGTATGGGACATCTCCATCGTCAGAAACTTTTTGAGACCAACTTTTTTTCTCAAGTTTCTGTGCAATCTTCTTCGCCAAATCCTTGTCAACGCCCTATTTGACAAGGCCTTTGAAATCAACTTGGGCTCCAATATGGATTTTCTCTAAAAGTTTAACATAATCGTACGCAGGAGCCATTTCTATCTTGAAACGAGTACAAAGAACTAGGGTTTCAGAGTATTTCATAAAAAGAGAGTTATGAGTAATCTTCGAAAGCAAGAGAGCGAAAGTGAGGAGAGGAAAAATGAAATTTCTCTATATATGGGACTTGAAAGGACGGTTTTCAGAATTTGAAAAGATTAAACATGATCAACGTTTGAGATTAAATGATTCAAACCGCATTAATTTCCCCACATTAAATGCAACAACATTTATATCCAATCATGGGTAAACCGTCGCAGGCTTTTACTGACATCATTTAATGATGCTGATGTCAAGCCTAAAAACATTCCCGCTCGCAGAAAATGACTGCGTTTTGTCTCTTAGCTTCATAAATGTTTCATCTTTCTTCATTTATGACTCGACTTTACTTCTCTCTTCCTTGATTCGACTGACTGATATTTGGTTGTCCAGCTAACTCGATACAACTGACTAGCCACATAAGTTGTTTCACTTGGTTGAATGAGTGAAACTCTTTAGATATGCAATGCTCTCATCTTTAACTCTGATGAATGAGTCTTCTGAGCTTCCTAACACAACTCAATCAATCCAAGATCATTCTAAAGCTCTTCAAATCTTGATTCACATAAGGGCTTTGTGAATATATCAGCTAACTGCTTATCAGTTGATATGTATTCCAATGTGATGTCTTTCTTCTCAACATAATCTCTTATAAAATGATATATGACATTAATGTGCTTGGTTCTTGAATGTGATACTGGATTTTGAGTAATTGCAATGGCACTTTGTTATCACACATAATTGGAATCTCTCTTTCTTCAATGTCATAATCTCTCAGTTGTTGCCTCATCCATAGAACTTGGGAACAACAACTGCCTGCAGCAATGTACTCTGCTTCAGGTGTGGATGTAGCTATTGAGTTTTGTTTTTTGTTGAACCAAGAAACTAACTTATTTCCAAGCATTTGACAAGTACCATATGTACTCTTCATGTCAACTTTACATCCAGCATAGTCATAATCTGAATATCCAATCAGCTGGAATCCTCCTTCCTTTGGATACCATAAGCCAACTCTTGGCATCCCTTCAAATACCTTATGATTTTCTTGGCTACAATTATATGACTTTCATTTGGAGCATACTGGAATCTTGCACATACATCCACAACAAAGGTGATGTCTGGTCTGTTAGCAGTCAAATAGAGCAAAGATCTAATGAGTGCTCTATATCTTGTTTGATCAACATATTTTCCTTCTGTATTAATATCCATCTTCACAGAAGTATTCATGGGAATCTTCACAGATGACTTCTCTTCCATACCAAATTTCAATCTCTGGTATATTTAGCTTGACTTATGAAGGTTCCATCCTTCATTTGCTTGACTTGATGACCTGGGAAGAAAGTCAGCTCTCCTATCAAACTTGTAGGTCCCAAGGGGTGTGAGTAAGGTTTAGACGGGGGAGGGTTGAATAAACCTTACCAACTTTTCGATTTTAGTCCTTTTAAAATTTTACAGAGTTAACACTCACACAACTAAGTCTTTGAGGGACAGCTAAGTTAGTTATTCAGCAGAGTTAGCCACTCAACAGACTCGATAGAGCTGTTGATAGAATAACTCATTGCTTAACCTAAACCTTAACTAGGCTGTGTTGATTTTATCAGCGGAAGACTTAACACCCTTGAATATGATTTAAACTTGTTTTAACACTTGATTTTAGCACTTAGTTATTGATCAGTTGGATAGCAAATTATCAGCAAATATAAGTAACTATGCAAAACTAAAAGTGCTGAAATGTAAATGACACAAATGATTTTTATAGAGGTTCGATGATGGGGTAATTCTTCTAATCCTCTCTTCTCCAACTCCTGGAGGAATCCACTAAGTAATGATTAGTTCACAAAGTGGTTATCAGTCTAGAGACAAGTATTGATCACATAGCTGACTTGCTCCTTGGACTCAATCTAGAGATGCCTTGGTCACACTGCTGGCTTCTCTTCCGACTCAGCTTCTTCACAGGGCAGCTGCCTTGCTACTTCATTTCACTTTCTCAAGCTTCTTGGATTTGATCATGAAGCACTCCAATAACTTGAGACTGGTTCGACCTTGAACCTTCCTATAATCCTCCTTGGAAAGTAGACCCCTTTTGATTCTTCAAAAGTTTCCTCTTCAACAGTTTGAAGTTGTCTTTCCTTCACAGCTTTGTGTTGGATTGATTTCCTTCAAGTTTTAGGCTTGAGGATTTTGCTTGAGTATCTTGAGAATATTGGCAGGTTAATAGCTTTGAATATTGCTTGCTTGTTCGTGGTTAAGGTGTGCAAGGTAACCTTTTCTCAATGATTTTCCTCAGCCTTTTATAGTGAACTTTTGAAATTTTGCCCGTTGAAGAGATAGGCCAATTTCAAAAGTCACATGTGTTCGTTGGCTTGTCTTGTTGCAGTCCTTGATGTTGACATTTCCTCGTATTTAATGTCTTACAGCATTGCAGCATATCTGACACTAGGTGCAATGCTTCCCATTGGTTTGTTCCTTTTGCACACAACTAGAACTAACACTTTATCTCTGACAACTTTAACATGTTACCATTCTGAGTAACATTCTTGGCTTTCATCAACGGATCTCGTCCAGTTGTCTTGACTTGACTGCAGTCTTTTATTCCCCAGGTGACTTGAGTTAGCTTCCAATCTTTGGATGAGTCATCTGTCACTTCAACTTGAGACTTGGCTTCTTGAGTTGACTTGACTGACTCTTCATACAGCTGTTTCACAGCTGATACACATCCAGTTGAGTTATTGACTTTTCTTCTTTGCCATACTCACAATTTGTCTTTGGTGAGTCTTCACTTCGATCTTGATTGACTTCTTGTATTTCTAGGCATAGCTAACTTGACTAAGCCTTTCCAGCCTTATCTATTACAATACAAATTACAAGGAAAATGGGGTGCCAACTTTCTAGTTTAAGTTTTACATGACATTCATCAAAATCTATAAAATAAATTTCCCAACAATTTCCCCCTTTTTGATGATGCCAAAACTTAAAAACATTAAACAACAAGAAAACATCAAAGATACATACAGACAATGCAGTAACAAAGAATGTATGCGTGGAATCAATCATTTTATTGATCATAGCATTCTTGTCCTTTACACAGCTGTTTACAAAGTGTATCAGAGCATATTTAAATCTAAGCATATTACAACCATCTATGCTAAGATACAAATATAAAGTGAGAAATTACAAAACACTTTATTGAATATACAGATGACTTACACAAAAATGTATTTACAAGAGTAAAATACATGAAGGGTTCGCATCAACACTTCATCACCTTTGCTGCCTCCTTCTTTCCTTTCCAGCTCTGTCATCATCATCTCTCTTTCTTTAAGGTCAAGTCCTTCGAATGTTCCCTCTCAGCTGCCTTTCCCTTCTTCTTCTCACTAGCTTCTTCTTCTTTCAACTTTCTTAGGTACTCCTCTTTCCCCCTTTTTGGCATCATCAAAGGAGAGAGGGACCCCTGGAAACATGCCTGCGAGCATGAAGTGAAGTCTCTTTGAGAGCCGAGTCTCGCTGAGTCCGTTTCCATTTGCGGCATGTGCTGTTTGAAATTCTGAACGAGTGGCCTTTGACTCGGCTGCCACCAGTTTCATTTCAGCCATGAGAAGGCTGAACTTTGCATTCATGGTCTCCTCAAGATGCAGAATTTCTTTTCTATGGAATTCACGCAGGAGCTCCATTTCTGTTGTGTGGGAGGCATGCAATCTCTCCATATACGCCTACATCCGCTGCTTCATATCAGCATTTTCAGCACTCCAAACAAGCATCTTATTGTACAATGCCTTAAAATAGCGAACTTGTTCGTATCGCATTGCACTCTGCTGTTGACACCACTCCCTGATCCTTACCACTATCCCTCTCAAGTCTGCTGTGAGGGTGGCATCTCTATTGTCCAGACGTAGATCTAATGAGGCTTGGTGCCGTTCGATCTTCTCAATCTCTACACAGATCATCTTGAAGACTTCACGGATCTCAGATGTCACACCTGATTCAGTTGCCGGCCATTCCACATCGAAATCAAAGTTTGCTGGCACAATAGAGTCGGTGGGGATGATTGGATCTTCTTGGATGGTGTACCGTCGCTGCTCTTTAGCTGTCTCTTCCTCTAGCTCTGGCAGCTCAATCGAAAAGGGAAATACTTGCTCAAACGTATCATCTCGCACATATGGGATTGACTGTGCTGTTTGTGCCTGTGATGTGTCTGGTTGAGTCGGTACTACTGCACCTGTGGGAGCCTGCGAGATGACTCGGTTTTAGTTGGGCTTTTTGAAATGGGTTGGCTGAGTTGATCGAGCCTCACTTTTGTCTCAACGACTTTTCGGCTCTGAAAAAGTTAAATTTTGCTAAGTGAAGTACTGGTCTCTCAACAACCGCAACATCAGCGTCATTGGAGGATGATGAAACCTAGGGGCTTGGTTCATCATCAAAGTTAAATGTTTGACGAGCAACTTTGAAACTCGACTGACTCGTCTACGAGAGAACATCCTCAGCTGGGTCCTTTAGATGTGCAACTGGTGTGGCTCAGCTTCATCTTTAGACCCCAGAAATGATATGTCAGGGTTTTCTTGGGAGTCATGAAGTGCACTAATCTCTTTCTCAGATTCAGTAATGTTAACAGGAGGGATGTTATGAACTTCTTGAGTTTTACCCAGGGAGGTCTCAACTTCCCTTGGGCCTTCAACACCTCCAGCAGTCTCAACTGCAGAGAGGTCTTCAACATTTCCTTCGACAGTCGCAACTGTCTTAGGATCTTGGACCATGGCATCCGAAGGAGTCTCAACCCCTTGGATTGCACTTTCACTGCCCAGAGTGTTAACTCCCGGGGCATTTCCATCCTATGCCTCGATCGCAAAACCATTGAGTGTCATTGTCTCGAAATTTTCCTGCAAAGTAGCTGACACTTCAGCTGGGATAGACTCAACTGTCCGAGCTTCGTCAATGTCACTCTGCTGTGGTTCTTTCTCGGTTTCCATTTCATCTCCTTTCTTCAATAAAGAGTCATCTGCAACATCCTCCGACCCTGCTGCAGTGGAGTGAGTTTCCCCCTCAGCTGGCACACCAGCTGAGTGACTGATGATGGGTTCACTCTTCTCAGACTCGCGGCTGATTCCGTTGAGTGCTCAGCCGTTGGGGCATGTGTTAAAACACCTTCAGTAGGGGTTAGCTCAACTTGGGTGCCCAAAGTCCCAGTTTCATCGTCAATTCCCTTGGAACCATTCTCAGACTGGACAGGGGACGTAGCTGCAGCAACGACTGAGGCAATATGCTGTGCTACTCCCAAAGGATCAGTCTATAAGAGAGATTGAGACGACTCTCCTGGTCCTTCGAACATTTGTTGCTCATTCATCATCCTGGATTCCTTCAGAGCTTGTTGCATCTCTGACTTCTCTGTTGCAGCAATGGGATCCATGTCTTCATCACTCTCTGAGAACACAACAAGATGAGAGTGAGTGTGTTGTAGAGTTCCAGTAAGCGTGCATATCTTGGCTTTCTCGCGAGCTTCTGCTTCCTCGGCTGCTTTGGCTTGTTCATTCTCCTTGAAGATTTGTAGGATATTCAGGCAGTTATCTTTATCAAGGGCCTGAAGCACTTTAGTGACTCCGAGAAATTGGAACAATTCCTCCTCTTCTTCGATAAACACAGGGCGTTCAAACTATACCCTGGAGTGACTTAGCTTCCACGCCCTCCATTGACGTAGACGGCGTTGAATGTCTGGGTATACAGGAGAATACATGATGACATCATCATCGTCATTTTCTTCTTGTCCTTCTTTTTCCGGGATGGAATGCAAGATGTTCTGCTGCTCTTCACCTTCAGCAGCATCCGTAGCAGGCGGAGAGATAACTTTTTCAATTGGAGATTCAGTTGTCTCAGCTTCTTCTTTATCCTCATCTGTACTCTCCACAGCTGGGTCTTCTGTGGCCTCTGCCGATCACCCTCAGCAGACTTGGCGGTTTCATCAATTACTTCGGGAGACTGCACTTCCTAAGTGTCTGCAGTCTCAGATGCTTTCTCCAGCTGAGTGGCTGATTCAGCTATCTTTTCACGCTCTGAAAGCTTGACGATCCTTTTTCTTTTGGGCTTAACCAGAGGGATTTCTGGTTCTTTTTCCTCCTTGGATTCTTTGGCGGTGGGGGCCAGGGAATATTTCTTGGACGGAGCTGCCTTCCTGGGCTTGGTAGTCCTTTTCTTTCGTATGGCTGGAGAAGGGATTTGGGCTTCCTTCTCAGCCTCGGGCCGCATGGGGGGGAGACATGGGCATTTGCGGGCGGCAGTAACTCACCGGCTGCAGGGCGGAGTGCATCATGTTTCTTGGCTGCAGGGGCAACCTTCTTCTTAGCAACTTTCTTCTTGGGAGGAGAGGTAACAACTGTGTCCTCGGGGTCAGCTGATTCCTCTTCACTTGTATCCGCCCTCTTGGCATGGGTTCTCTTCTGGGCTCCTGAGAGATTTGCCCTGAACATCCTTCTATTTACATGGAAAGGTTTTCCATGTTGAAGGGGAATGCCCTTCACTTCCATCAGGTGGCCAATCACCAGGCCATAACCAAGAGATCCTCCAAAGGATCCGTCTTCCTTGTATGATTTATACACAACATTCTGGCAGAATTTGCTGTACACGAACTCAGCCCAGTTGACTTTCTTGCCCTGCATAATAGCAGCCATGACGATCAGCTTAGTCTTTGACAGCTGGTTGAAGTTGCCAAACTTCATGTCTACACACTTGGAGACGACATCCATCAACTTGTGATAGTCGTCTTTCAGCAATTTCTTCTCAGCTGTGTAGACCACCTTAGCAGCACACTCCGGTTTGGCTACTTCTTTCCATGCAGCAGCTAAATCAACGTCTTCTTCATAAATCTCATTCATGCCCTCAGATGGAAACAAACAGTGCTCCGCAAGGTCTTTAGCAGTTATCATAATGTCTTTGCGGTGGACAAAAGACTTGATGCCTTCGTCCTGCACCTCCGCATTCACGTAGAATTGTGCCACCTCTTCAAGGTAGGTGTACGAGTACTCCAAAGTCAAAAAAGCCTTAAGACCAGACTTTTCCAACATTTCTGCAATCTTCTTCACTAGGGTTTCATCCGAACCCTACTTCACCATGCCTTCAAAATCCACGGACGATCCTGAGTGGATTTGCTTCGATAACTTGATGAAATTAAACTTTGGTGCCATTTGTAGATAATTTTACCGATTAAAACTTGATAAACTGGCTTGAGAACACGTAGGGTTTGCGAGAGAGAAAAGAACTAGAGAGAGAAAACTGAAGAAAGAGTATATAAGAGTTATGAAAGGACGGGTTTTTTGGATTTTGAAATTTGATCAAGATCAACGGCTCAGATTTAGCGCGTCAAACCGCATTTAATTCCTCGCATTTAATGCAGCAACATTTATATCCAATCATATGTTTACTGTGCAGTTTTTGACTGTACCCGTCATTATTACGTTGATGTCATCCTTAAAAAAAACATTCCCGCTCATTTAAAATGACTGCATTTTTGTCACTTAGCTCATAAGTGACTCAGCTGTCAGTTAACTCGATACAATTGACTTTCCGATAAGGCTGTTTCACTTTGCCTTTGGTGAATCCATTATAAGTTAGGAATTGAGATAATGTGTCATACCATGCTCTTGGTGCCTGTTTCAATCCATATAATGCTTTCTTGAGCTTGTAAACCTTATCTCCAATAGTCTTCTGCTCCAAACCTGGAGGTTGTTCAACATAGACTTCTTCCTCTAACAGTCCATTTAAGAATGCACTTTTCACATCCATTTGATATACAGTGAAGTTCTTGTGAGCAACATAGGCAAGAAACATCCTTATTGCTTCTAATCTTGCAACAGGAGCAAAGGTTTCATCAAAATATATTCCCTCTTCTTGGCAATACCCTTTGCCTACCAATCTTGCTTTGTTTCTTACCACAAATCCTTCCTCATTCATCTTGTTTCTGAAAACCCATTTTGTGCCAATGACATTTTGATGGGATGGTCTCTGCACTCATTCCCATACTTTGTTTCTTTCAAACTGATTCATCTCTTCTTGCATGGCTTGAATCCAATGTGTGTCATCCAATGCTTGAGACACATCTTTTTGCTCTATTGGGGAGATAAAACCAGTGAACATTGCTTCTTGCTGAGCTCTGGATCTGGTTCTTACACCATCTCTCATATCTCCAATGACTAGCTCTGGTGGATGGTCTCTCAGCCATCTCACATTAGGTTGAAGCAAATCAGCTGGGTTCAGCTGTCTCGCAGCTGTGTTGTCTTGAGCAGCTCTTTCATCATCATTTAGCTACAAATTTTCCAGTTGTCTTTGAGATTTAGCTATCTCATCTTCATTTGGATTGATTGCTCTTACTTCAGCTTCAACATAAGGACTCTTCTGCATAGTTGGCTGATTCAACTTATCAGCTGACTCTTCAATGTCTTCTCCATTCACATTGGGTTCATCAAAAACCACATGAATAGACTCTCCTGTGACCATAGTCCTCTTGCTCAGCACTCTATAGGCTTTGCTCTCCAGCTGATATCCCAAAAAGATACCTTCATCAGCTTTAGCATCAAAAGCCTTTAGATTATCCTTGCCATTGTTGTGGATGAAGCATTTACATCCAAATATTCTAAAATATGAAACATTTGGCTTTCTCCGAGTCCATATCTCATAGAGAGTCCTGGTCAATTTCTTGTTTATCATGCATCTATTTTGAGTATAGCATGCAGTGTTGATGGCTTCAGCCTAAAATCTCTTAGGCAATCCAGCTTCAGCTAACATAGTCCTTGCAGCTTCCTTGAGAGTTATGTTCCTTCTTTCAGCTACTCCATTCTCTTTGTGGAGTCCTTGTCATGAGATAACTGATGAGCAATACCATTTTCAACACAATACTGAGTTATTATCCTATTGACAAACTCAGGTCCTCTATCAGACCTTATCTTTATAATGGTTTGGCTCTTTTCATTTTGAACTCTTTTCATCAGCTGAGGTAACTTCTGCAAAGTTTCCTTCTTTTTGCACATGAAGATTGTCCATGTATATCTTAAATAATCATCCACCACCACTAAGGTGTATTTCTTTCCACTTATGCTGGCTGGTTCAACAGGACCAAATAAATCCATATGCAATAGATGCAATATCCTTGTTGAAGAAGGAATAGGCTTCTCCTTGAATGAAGATTTGATCTGCTTTCCCATCTGGCATGCATCACATACACTTTCCTTCTTGTACACTGAGTCTGGCAATCCTTCCACAAGATGACTCCTTGCAAGCTTGTTGATTGTCTTGAAGTTCAGATGACTCAGCTTCTTGTGCCAAAGCCAACTTGATTCTATTTGTGCTCTTTTTTGCTATGACAGTGCTTGGTGTGGCAGTAGACCAGTCTACCACATACATATTCTTCTGTCTAGATCCTTGCAGCACTATTTCATTTGATTCAGAATCTTTAATTTGGCACACTCCCATATTGAATCCAACATTGTAGCTTTTGTCACAGAGTTGGCTGATGCTTAACATGTTGAAGTTGAGGCCTTCAACATAAGCAACATCTGTGATCTCTAATCCATTCTTCTTGATGGATCCAGTGCCTTTTATTTCCCCTAGAGCTTCATTTTCTCCAAATATGACTTTCGCACCTCTAGTCTCCTTGAATCTTGACATATTTTTCTTGTTTCCTGTCATATGTCTGGAACAGCCACTATCCATGTACCAGGTTCCTTGGCACTCAGTTGTTCCTTGAACCTGCAATCAAGGAAATTAATTTTTAGGTACCCATACTTGCCTGGGTCCTGAGGGGTTAGTGTTGTAAGATGATCCAACCAACCTATAGCCAAATGACTTGACTCTAAGAGGTTGCCATCTATCTGTGCCATAATCATAATTCACTTTGGCAAATTGCTTGGGGGCTTTAGGTTCATACAACTGTCTCTTTTGTCTGTATGCCTGTGTGTGTGTTTTAGCAATTGCCTTCTTTGGGTAGTTGTGATATTTTTGAGTATAGTGCCTGGGTGCATATGTGTGCTGATAATAGCTCTTTTGCCCTTGCAATGACCTTTGCTGAGGTCTAGGTCTTTGCCATCTAGGCTTGTATTCCGTAGGTCTTTGCTGATTTTTCACATTGTTCCAATCAGCTTGGCTTGGATAGTTTCTACCATTCCCATTATATATGTTTCTTTGATAAAACTTCTGGGGTTTTTGGTACCTCTGTTTATTCTTCACAGAGTACTTTCTATTTGAAGTTTGCTGAGGAACTCTGCTGGATTTCTTCTCAGTTGTCCTCTCAGCATACTCAACTGGCTCTTTTCCTTTCCCTTTATATCCAAGGCCAGTTTGTTTGTGATTGTGCTTTGGGATGAATGTGGGTGCAACATTTGGTGTCTTGGATTTCTGAGATGCTTCATTGCTTGAAGATCCCTTTTCCAAAGTCACTCTAGGAGTTTGATTGTGCACAAAGGAATTGAATCCTATGTCTGTCTTGTCTCCACACTCTTTTTGGCTCATAATAAGGTCATCCAATGATTTAGATGCCTTTGTAAATGAGGCAATCACATTTTTGAGATCATTTTCCCTCTTTTCTATAGCAGCTATCTCTGCTATTAGTTTAGCATTCTCAGCCTTTAGCTCTTTGTTCTCACCAGCTATGTGACTTAGAGTACTCAGCTCCTTAGTCAGCTGTGAGTTTTGGCTTTTGAGCTGGTTGTTTTCCTCATTTAATAGTGTGTGTGAGGATTTAATGTGCTCAAAGTCTTTCATCATTTTGCCTAATGAATCATAAAGATCAGTGGGTGATGAAGTGTGTGTGTCACAATCACTAGCACTTGAATCTGAATGAGATGAATTAGAGTGTACCTCATCTTCTTGGTCTGGTTGATCTTGTTCTTTAGCCATAAGACAGATCATTGCTTCTTCTTCAGAATCACTTGAGTAGTCAGTTTCACTACTCTCTGAGTCTGCTGCTTCTTTAGACTTAGCAGTCTCAGCAGCCAACATGGCTTTCTTCTTTTCCTGTCTTCTTTCTCTGAAGACTTTTCTTTCTTCTTCATTCCTGTACTTATTGACTGGTGGATAAGAACAGTCAATTGCAAAATGTCCTGGTTGTCTGCAATTCCAACACAGGTTCTTAGCTCTTTGATCAGCTCTTTCTGTCCTTGGGTTATCAGCTCTCTGATACTCAATCCTTTGATGCTCAGCTCTCTTGGGTGGCCTATCTTCCCTTGACTTGGAGGGAGCTGAATGTCTCCTGGAGGATTCACCCTTGTTTCTTTTATAGTTCTTATTGAAGAACTTGTTGAATCTTTTAACCATCAGGGCAATCTCCTCCTAGTCTATGGCTTCCTTGACTTCAGCTCTCTTTCCATCCTTGACTATAAGAGCAGCTGTCTTAGGTACAACTATTTCTGTTAGATAAATGTTTTTATCAAGATTTTGATGATTATGTTTAAATGAGTTTTTATACCAAAACAATGTTTATAAATGTTGTCCAAATACTCCTAAATGATTTAAAATGCTTTTACTAATTTTTGGAGTATTTCTTAGAGTTTATTACTCGATAAAATTGGACAACACTTTTGATGATTTTGTGTTAATTGGTTTTTACACCAAAACAATGTTGTCCAAATACTCCTAAAATATTTGAAATGTTTTTACTAATTTCATGGAGTATTTCTTAGAGTTTATTATTCGATAAAAATGGACAACACTTTTTGATGGTTTTGTTTAAATGAGTTTACTATGTTTATAAATGTTGTCCAAATACTCCCAAGTGATTTAAAATGTTTTTACTTATTTTTTGGAGTATTTCTTGAAGTTTATTTTTGATAAAAATCGGACAACATTTCAATTTGGAGGTCGACGGTCGAACGAGAAGGTCGAATCGGTGCACGAAGAACGCACAAAATGAAACAGAAACCAGTGCAGTGAAAAAAGGGGAGGGTGAACGGTCAAGGGTGAGGCCGACGGTCGCACCCTAGGCGACCGGTCGCACCCACCTTGACGGTGGCACCCCCCTGCAACCCCTACCTGGATCGCACTATTTTCATTCAAACGTTCGAAATCTTATACAGAGCGACCGGTCGCGCTGTGTAATCTTTTGACAGCAAAATTTGTACCATTTAACTCCTTGACAGCAAGATTTGCTTTTCAATTTTGTACAATATTTCTACATCTTGTGATCCTCTTTTTGTAGACAAAAGTGAAGAAGAAGGAGCCTATGTTGGGAGCCTATCTTGGTGAAGACTCTCCTATAAATAGAGGATGAATTGAAGACACAAGAGAGAACAACACAAGCAAATACACAACAAGAAATCTACAAATTTCCAAGCTTTCATATTCAACACTCTTGTTGTATTTATAGCCTAAGTATTTCACTTTCACATCTTGAGGTCTAGGCTTTATTTCTTGATTACACTTGCACTCAATTGTAATATTCATTATTGAGTTGTAATCTTGATTTTTGTCATCATTCAACACAAGACATCCTTGTGAGTATTCTTGTGGAAAGAATACACTTGGGTGATCTAGGTGATAGGTGTTTCAAGAGTGTGGTGCTCTTGAGGTATTGAAGAATTTGGTATTCTTCAAGGTTGAAGATTGTGGTAATCTTCACAAGGCGCCGTTGGAGATTGTGGTAATCTTCAAGAGAGATTGTGGTAATCTCAAAGGTGGTGTTGTAGAAGAGTGTGGTGCTCTTCAAAGTGATGTTGTGAGATGTTGTATTAATTTTGGTAATTAATAAAATCTTTTTTCTTTTTGAAATCCATCCCGGAGATACTGGGGTGGTAGAGGATTAGGCCCTAGGTGGGTTGAACCTCTATAAATCGACGCGTGTTGTTTACTTCCCGCACCTTTATTATTGTTTTGGCGTATTTGATTTGAAAAAGAGGGCATAATCGAAAAGATGGAGATAATCTATTCACCCCCTCTAGATTATCGTAGCCGCTTGGACTTACAAGTGGTATCAGAGCCAAACTCTTTGGCAAGCTCGTACCACATCGCGAGTAAAGAGGAACGATCATTGGCTAAGAACGAAGTCTACCTTACCGGCGCCTCCACCACCAAGCCACCACTATTCGATTCCAAAAATTTTACATTTTGGAAAGAAAGAATGGAATGCTATCTACAAGGTTGCGGGTTGATATTTGGAACACGGTCGTAAATGAAGAATCCATTCCAATGATGGACACACCACACAAAGGCCTCAAAGAGCTCAATGATGAAGAAAAAAAAATCATCTCCTTAAATGGTAAAGCTCTTAATATTTTGTATTGTTCACTTACCATTTTGGAATATGATCATATTGTAGGAATTAAATTGGCACATGAAGTATGGAGAAAATTAGAAGAAGTATATGCAAATGAAAGGAGCCACTCAAAAGCATCTACTTCTCAAATGGATACAAACCCAACATGCGATGAGCTTCCTACAACTTCCGACGTCGATGAAAACTAACGATGTCTTATGCGCTTCGAAGAAGAAAACGAGGTAAGTTCAAAACCCTCCACTTCTTATGATAATGAATTACAAAATGATTATAGTGATTTGCAAAATGATTTTGATGAACTTCAAAATGAATTCCAAAGCTTACTTGTTAAATACAAAAATTTGAAAAAGGAATTCAATATTTTGAAAATTGATAAGGATAATTTATTTTCCTCTTATGAATCACTTTCATATGATCACACCACCACACTTGAAAAGGTTAGAAACATTGAAAAAGAAAATAGTACTCTTGTTGAGAATATTAATTGCATGAAAAAAGATTTATCAAAATCCAACTTGAGTACCTAGTGTTGTTAATTATGTGAAAAGAAATCAAGTCCCTATGCATGTTGGTCATTATGCTCCCAAAATTACTACTTGTTTTTATTGTGGTAAAACGGGTCACACGGTTAATACTTGTCGGGCTAGAAATAGCTATAATTATTATTGGAGACCTAAAAGTCTCAAAGCTAATTCCAAAGGACCCAAACACTTGAGGGTACCACAAAACAATGTCATATTAGGTACCCGGCGGAATAATAATCGAGGAAAATACATACCGCCAAGAAGACATCAAATGACCATTTCATTTGATCAAAGGAGAAGACAACATCAAAATAAATTTCCAAGACAAAGACACTATCAACAATGGGAAGAACACAATCCTTGGAAATGGAGCAATTGGAGAAGCTATCATCAACAAGATGATTTTCAAAGGGGAAGATATCATCAACAATGGGAACGACACAACCCATGGAAATGGCGTATTTGGTAAACCGTATCTCCTCATTTAAATATGCATTTTATTTTGTTATGCATGTTTTTATTTGTGCCGTAATTGTAAAATGAGTTTTTAAATATTTCTTAATATTAAGGTCTTCAATATATATTTGTGTTTTTAAATATTTTGAAAAGGAGATCATGTATATTTTGTTCTCAACTCTTGTGCATTTACATAGACTAATGTGCTTTTATTATCTTTTATGGTTTTATATAGCATAAGCACATTTATGATATCTCTTATTGCTTAGCCTACACTATTATTATTATGTTTGTGCAAAACGTGTTTAAGAATTGTGTAGGACATATATATTTTAATCAATGGTTATTTTCTCAAGAGAAAAACATGAACTATCGAGGTACGCTCATTATTGTTATTCATCTCATGGACTCGATACATGTTGTGCCATATGCCTATGTGCTTATTTTATACAAGTGCCATTAAGAGGATGTTTTGATTTTTGAGAAGGCATTATTTAACATAGCTTGTTTTATCCAAGATTTGTAAAGGATTATATTTTGTTTTTGATAAAACATTTGATTTTTTTAAGTTATGCATTTTATTGCACATATAAAATTATTCTTGGTTGCTTTGTCAAAGCTCTTGTTCATATGCTTCTTGTAAATGAGGTCTCAACTATATGCTCTTGATTTTTTCAAATTTCAAAAGAGACCTTATATAACTTCCTATAAGCTTATTTGAACTTAAATATTTATGAAACTCTTGATGATTTGATTGAAAGCATAGTATGTGTTACTTGTTATTATGTCTCTATTTTTCGATATTACTATGCTCTTGTGCAAGATATCTTCTTAAGATTTTGCAGAAATTTTTGGTATTTTGGAACAAGCTTGATGACCAAGGCAAGGTTAGTAGCTCTAAGGTATTATCAAGAAGAAGGTATTGATTTTGATGATACATTTGCTTCCGTGGTTTTTCACATTTTGCTTGCCTATTATTGTTTTAAGAAAATTTCAAGCTTTACCAAAATAGATGTTAAATCCAATTTTCTAAACGGTTTTATTCAAGAAGAAGTCTATATAAAACAACCTCCGGGGTTTAAAATTTTCTAGGCCAAATGATTTTTATAAAAGGCCTTGTATGGTTTAAATCAAGTACCCCGTGTATGGTATGATAGACTTAGCTATTTTTGCTAAATGGTTTTACAAAAGGTAAAGTTTATACTACTCTCTTTGTTTTTGAAAAAGGGCAAGATTGTTTACTTGTACAAATTTATGATATCATTTATGGTGCTACTAATGAATTATTGTGCAAGTTATTTTCTAAGTTGATGCAAGATGAACTTAAGATGATGAGAGGAGTTCAAATTTGATCATTGGAATTCAAGTTCAACAATGCCAAGAAGGTGATTATATTCCACACTCAAAAGAAGAAGTGAGACATTGAAGAAGAAAGAACCATTTCAACCTATATGGCCACAAATGCGAAAATTGACAAAATGGTTGAAGTAGGCATTGACAAACAAATTCGAGGTATGTTCATTCGTTTATTACTCCTTAGACTCGATATTCTATATGCCTTACGTCTATATGCGCGACTTCAAAAACTATCCCAACGAATCTCATTAAAGTGCCGTTAAAAAAAAATTTCAAATATTTGTAAGGCACTTCTTCGTATGACTTGTTGTATCCAATATCTTAAAATGTTCTTATTTTCGGGATAACAAGTCCGGTGATAATAATTTTCTTTCAAAATATGGTTCGTCATAATCGAACTAAACATATTGAGATTCGATATTTGTTTGGGATTGCATGTTTTAACAAAAACTTGAGATGTGTTTAATTCCGTCTCAAGGATAACTCGCGGACTTTTTAAATCGTACACCGCCGAGTATTTTAATCCATTTCGAGCGTGATTATGACATAATGTATATTAAATGATGTCTACGTTTGCATTTTGCACATTTTTAAAACTTAGGCGAAAAATCGGATTTGTGGTTGAAAATTCAGATTTTGGAAAACAGAAAGAACCACTGGGCTAATTGGGGGAAGGCCGACCGGTCTCCCATGATGTCGATCGGTCGCCCACCCCCCAACCGGTCGCCCATGCCCAAAATCTGGATAAAATCGTTTCTGTTCTCAGCATTTGTCATTTTGGTTTGTTTTGTGTTCATTTTTCGTCCCCTTCGCCAATTGCACACAAATTTCACTCAAAATTTGTTTTCTTGCATACATTGCATATTTTGGACTTCATGAGGCTCAATTATCATCATTGCTCATCTTTACCGATTAAATGGTAAGAATTTATCCTTTTAATCTCAATTGGGTTGAACCCTTGAGAATGTGCTTGTATCTTGATATCTTGTTGAAATTCTTGTATTAATATGATGTTTATGATGATTGATGATGAATGAATATTGTTGTATTGAAATTGGTGATGAAATTTTTTGGCTTAAACGAATCACAAAGGCGCTATATTTCTCTTGTTTTATTCAATGCATGCACGCCAAGTGTTTGACAAAATGTTTCAATGAAAAACTCATCACCTACATGATTCTCTTGATTTGAAAAGTCTTATAAGTTTATAGAGATCATGTTTTATCAATCAAATGAGCTTTTACAAATCAAATGAGCAATTTGTTTCCCTTTTATTCAGAATTTAAGCTTAAATGCTCAATATGCTCGATAAATCGATTAAATTGCGCACTTTGATATAATTGTATGATGTTTTTATCATGCTAACATTCTTTTTGATGATTCCAAGGGGAGAAACAGAAAAAACGCTCATATGCTTAAAGAAGCGAAAATAAGCTCGCAAGAAAAGCTATAAGCTAGGGCTCTTAAAAGCCAAAAGATGTGAACAATACTTAGTCCATGTGATGTATTGAGGACTTTTATGCTTGACTAATGATGTTTTGTGACAGGGGGAGCTTATAAGCTCATGATATTCAAGCTTAAGTTGTAAAAGCTAAAGCTTTAAGCTTTTAGTTGTTGCTTCTATACTTACTCTTGCTATGCTTGTTGATAGGGGGAGCTTGTGCAAAAATGATTTTGAAAAATCTTTGCTCCTATCCTTGTGTGTTTGTACTTATGATGAATCTTGCTTATAATGGATTGATGTTTTAGACCGGAAAATTTGTTTTGTTTTAAAATCAACTTCCTAAAATTGTTTTGGTTTGTAATCATCAAAAAGGGGGAGTTTGTTAGATAAATATTTTTATCAAGATTTTGATGATTATGTTTAAATGAGTTTTTATACCAAAACAATGTTTATAAATGTTGTTCAAATACTCGTAAATGATTTAAAATGCTTTTACTAATTTTTGGAGTATTTCTTAGAGTTTATTACTCGATAAAATTGGACAACACTTTTGATGATTTTGTGTTAATTGGTTTTTACACCAAAACAATGTTGTTCAAATACTCCTAAAAGATTTGAAATGTTTTTACTAATTTCATGGAGTATTGCTTAGAGTTTATTATTCGATAAAAATGGACAACACTTTTTGATGGTTTTGTTTAAATGAGTTTACTATGTTTACAAATGTTGTCCAAATACTCCCAAGTGATTTAAAATGTTTTTACTTATTTTTTGGAGTATTTCTTGAAGTTTATTTTTGATAAAAATCGGACAACATTTCAATTTGGAGGTCGACCGGTCGAACAGAAGGTCGAACGGTACCTGAAGAACGCACAAAATGAAACAGAAACCAATTCTGTGAAAAAAAAGGGGAGGGTGACCGGTCAAGGGTGAGGCCGACCGGTCGCACCCCACCTTGATCGGTCGCACCCCCCTGCAACCCCTACATGGATCGCACTATTTTCATTCAAACGTTCGAAATCTTATACAGAGCGACCGGTCGCGCTGTGTAATCTTTTGACAACAAAATTTGTACCGTTGAACTCCTTGACAGCAAGATTTGCTTTTCAATTTTGTACAATATTTCTACATCTTGTGATCCTCTTTTTGTAGACAAAAGTGAAGAAGAAGGAGCCTATGTTGGGAGCCTATGTTGGTGAAGACTCTCCTATAAATAGAGGATGAATTGAAGACACAAGAGAGAACAACACAAGCAAATACACAACAAGAAATCTGCAAATTTCTAAGCTTTCATATTCAACACTCTTGTTGTATTTATAGCCCAAGTATTTCACTTTCACATCTTGAGGTCTAGGCTTTATTTCTTGATTACACTTGCACTCAAATTGTAATATTCATTATTGAGTTGTAATCTTGATTTTTTTCATCATTCAACACAAGACATCCTTGTGAGTATTCTTGTGGAAAGAATACACTTGGGTGATCTAGGTGATAGGTGTTTCAAGAGTGTGGTGCTCTTGAGGTATTGAAGAATTTGGTATTCTTCAAGGTTGAAGATTGTGGTAATCTTCACAAGGTGCCGTTGGAGATTGTGGTAATCTTCAAGAGAGATTGTGGTAATCTCATAGGTGGTGTTGTAGAAGAGTGTGGTGCTCTTCAAGGTGATGTTGTAAGATGTTGTATTAATTTTGGTAATTAATAAAATCTTTTTTTTCTTTTTGAAATCCATCCCGGAGATACTGGGGTGGTAGAGGATTAGGCCCTAGGTGGGTTGAACATCTATAAATCGACGCGTGTTGTTTACTTCCCGCACCTTTATTATTGTTTTGGCGTATTTGATTCGAAAAAGAGGGCATAATCGAAAAGATGGAGATAATCTATTCACCCCCCTTCTAGATTATCGTAGCCGCTTGGACTTACAATTTCCTCTTGCTCTTTTCTTCTCAGCTCAAACTCATAGGCTTTGAGATCTGAGACCAGCTCATGATTGGATGTTGTTGTGAGGTTCATTGAATGTCTCAGGGCCATGACCTTCATTTCCCATTCAGCTGGGAGGCTTCTCAGAATCTTCATACACATTTCCTTTTGTGTATATTCTTTCCCAACTGCTGATAGCTCATTTGTTATTTCAGTGAATCTGGCATCCAGTTGATCTAAGGTTTCACCTGCAAGCATTTTAAAATTTTCAAATTTTTGTACAGCAACAGACAATTTATTTTCTTTAATCTGCTCTGATCCTTCACAAATTAAGGTCAGTTTATCCCAGATTTCTTTTGCAGATTTGCAGGATTTGACTTTGTTGAACATTGCTTTGTCCAAAGTTTTGTAGAGTATGTCCTTGGCCACATTGTCCAAGTTGTATCTTTTTCTGTCCTCGTTTGTCCACTCAGTCCTTGGTTTCTCAACCATGCCTGGTCTTGCCTCAGCAGCAGCTTCTTATCCTTCAGCTGCAGCTGCTCTCCTTGTGGCTGTGTTCACTTTCAGTATTTGCAGTAGCCCATCCTCTATCACTAGCCACATTTCATCATGTAAAGCAGATAGATGAGCCTGCATACGAATTTTCCAATCATCAAATTCCTCAACAGTGAACATAGGAATGCGTGTCAGATTTGCTTCCATGATAATAACTTTTGCTAAGAATGAAAGATTTTTAAGATACAATTGTTAAAAATCTTTTTAGAAAAGATAGAGATCTAGTTCAGTAACCAGTGCGGAAGGCTCAATGAACCAACCGCTCTGATACCACTTGTAGGTCCCAAGGGGTGTGAGTAAGGTTTAGAAGGGGGGTTGTATAAACCTTACCAACTTTTAGATTTTAGTCCTTTTAAAAATTTACAGAGTTAACATTCACACAGCTAAGTCCTTGAGGGACAACTAAGTTAGTTATTCAGCAGAGTTTGCCACTCAACAGACTCGATAGAGCTGTTGATAGAAAAACTCAGTTGTTTAACCTAAACCTTAACTAGGCTGTGTTGATTTTATCAGCGGAAGACTTAACATCCTTGAATATGATTTAAACTTGTTTTAACACTTGATTTTAGCACTTAGTTATTGATCAGTTGGATAGCAAATTATCAGCAAATATAAGTAAGTATGCAGAAATAAAAGTGCTGAAATGTAAATGACACAAATAATTTTTATAGAGGTTCGAAGATGGGGTAATTCTTCTAATCCTCTCTTCTCCAACTCCTGGAGGAATCCACTAAGTAATGATCAGTTCGCAAAGTGGTTATCAGTCTAGAGGCAAGTCTTGATCACACAGCTGAGTTGCTCCTTGGACTCAGTCTAGAGATGCCTTGGTCACTCAGCTAGCTTATCTTCCGACTCAACTTCTTCACATGGCAGCTGCCTAGCTACTTCAGTTCACGTTCTCAAGCTTCTTGGATTTGATCACGAAGCCCTCCAATAACTTGAGACTGGTTCGACCTTGAACCTTCCTACAATCCTCCTTGGAAAGTAGACCCCTTTTGATTCTTCAAAAGTTTCCTCTTCAACAGTTTGAAGATGTCTTTCCTTCACAGCTTTGTGTTGGATTGATTTCCTTCGAGTTTTAGGCTTTAGTATTTTGCTTGAGTATCTTGAGAATATTTGCAGGTTAATAGCTTTGAATATTGCTTACTTGTTCGTGGTTCAAGTGTGCAAGGTAACATTTTCTCAATGATTTTCCTCAGCCTTTTATAGTGAACTTTTGAAATTTTTCCCGTTGAAGAGATATGCTAATTTCAAAAGTCACTTGTGTTCGTTGGCTTATCTTGTTGCATTCCTTGATGTTGACATTTCCTTGTATTTAATGTCTTGCAGCATTGCAGCGTATCCGACACTAGGTGCAGTGCTTCCCATTGGTTTGTTCCTTTTGCACACAACTGAAACTAACACTTTATCTCTGACAACTTTAACATGTTACCATTCTGAGTAACATTCTTGACTTTCATCAACGAATCTCGTTCAATTGTCTTGACTTGACTGCAATCTTTTATTCCCCAGGTGACTTGAGTTAGCTTCCAATTTTTGGATGACTCATCTGTCACTTCAACTTGAGACTTGGCTTCTTGAGTGACTTTGTCGACTCTTCATACAAATTGTTTCTGGTGATACAACTTCGGTCGAGTTCTTGACTTTTCTTCTTTGCCATACTCATTTTGTCTTGCGGTGAGTCTTCACTCGATCTTGATTGACTTCTTGTATTTCTAGGCATAGCTGACTTGACTCAGCTTTTCCAGCCCTATCTATTACAATACAAATTACAAGGAAATGGGGTGCCGACTTTCTAGTGTAAGTTTTACATGGCATTCATCAAAATATATAAAATAAATTTCCTAACAATACTCATCTCAAACTTCCCTAGCCAAAGGTTTGAGAACTTATCACACAATTCTTTATTTGTGGATCCAAAGATGATGTCATCCAAATATATTTGAACAAGCAGTATACTCTCTCCATGTTGAATTCTGAAGAGTGTTCTATCAACTTTGCCGTTGGTGAATCCATTGTCTATAAGAAACTGAGACAATGTCATACCATGCTCTTGGTGCTTGCTTCAAACCATATAAATCCTTCTTGAGCTTGTAGACTTTATCTCCAATAGTTTTCTGCTCAAAACCTGGAGGTTGTTCCACATAGACTTCTTCTTCTAAAAGTCTATTCAAAAATACACTCTTCACATCCATTTAATAGACAGTGAAGTTTTTTTGTGCTACATAAGAAAGAAACATCCTTATTGCTTCCAATCTAACAACAGGTACACAAGTTTCATCAAAATCTATTCCTTCTTCTTGGCAATACCCTTTGGCCACCAATCTTGCTTTGTTTCTTACTATAGATCCTTCTTCATTCATCTTGTTTATGAATATCCACTTAGTTCCAATAACATTCTGGTGGGTAGGTCTTTGAACCAATTCCCGAGCTTTATTCCTTTCAAACTGATTCAGCTTGTCCTACATAGCTAGAATCCAATGTGTGTCATCCAATGCTTGTGACATATCCTTTGGCTGATTTGAGAAACGAAACAAGTGAACATAGCTTCATGTTGAGTCATGGATCTGGTTCTCACTATATCTCTAACATCTCCAATAACTAACTCTGGAGAATGGTCTCTCAGCCATCTCACATCTGGTTGGAGTAAGTCTGTTAGATTAAGTCTTCTTGCAGCTAAGTTGTCTTGAACAACTTCCTCTTGATCATCATCATTCAGCTGCAAACCTTCCAGCTGTCTTTGAGATTCAGCAATCTCATCTTCATCTGGGTTGAGTCTTCTGATATATGCCTCAACATAAGGACTCTTTTTTGTGACCATAGTACTCTTGTTCAGCACTCTGAAGGCTTTACTCTCAGCTGAGTATCCCAAAAATATACCTTAATCAGCTTTAGCATCAAAAACTTTCAAGTTTTCCTTGCCATTGTTGTGAATGAAGCATTTACATACAAAGATATGAAAATATCCAACATTTGGCTTCCTCTCTGTCCAAATTTGATAGGGGGTTTCGGACAGATGCCTGTTTATCATACACCTATTCTGAGTGTAGAAAACATCAGCCCAAAATCTCTTATGCAATCCAGCTTCAGCTAATATGGTCCTTGCAGCTTCCTTGAGGGTTTTGTTCATTCTTTCACCAACTCCATTCTACTGTGGAGTTCTTGCAGCTGATAACTCATGAGTAATACCATTCACTATGCAATACTGAGTTATAATCCCATTGACAAACTCAGTTCCTCCGTTAGACCTTATCTTGATAATGGTTTGACTCTTCTCATTTTGAACTCTCCTCATAAACTGTGGAAGCTTCCGCAATGTTTCCTTCTTTTTACACATAAAGATGGTCCATGTGTATCTTGATTAATCATCCACCACCACTAAGGTGTATTTCTTTCCTTTGATACCGGCTGGTTCAACAGGACCAAACAAATCCATAAGCAATAGATGTAAGATCCTTGTTGAAGAAGAACTAGGTTTGTCCTTGAATGAAGACTTGATTTGCTTTCCCATCTGGCATGCATCACAAATGATTTCTTTCTTGTATACTAAGTCTGACAATCCTTCCACAAGATGACTTCTTGCAAGCTTGTTGATTGTCTTGAAATCCAGGTGACTCAGCTTTTCGTGCTACAACCAACTTGATTCGGAGCAGAGCGAATGAACAAAAAAAAAAGATGAATGAGCCGGGCATCTACGTAGGACCTCTTGCGGTTGTGCTCTTTGCTAATAGGCATGTACTTGGTGTAGCAGAAGACCAATCCACTACATACATGTTCTTCTTTCTTGATCCATATAGCACAACTTCATTAGATTCAGCATCCTTGATCTGGCATACACCCACGTTGAATCCTACATTGTAGCCCTTATCAAAGAGTTGGCTGATACTCAGCTGATTGAAATTCAGCCCTTCAACATAGGCTAGATCTGTGATTTCCTGTCCATTTTTCTTTATGGATCCAATGCCTCTTATCTCCCCTGGAGCTTCATTTCCTCCAAATATACTTTACTCCTCTTGACTACTTGAAATTGGATAAATTCTTCTTATTCCTAGTCATGTGTCCGGGCGCCACTATCCATGTACCAGGTTCCTTAGCATTGATTGTTCACGAACCGCAATCAAGGAAATCAAGCTTTAGGTACCCAAAATGTCTAGGTCATGAGGGGTTAGCACTATAAAGTGATCCAACCAACCTATAGCCAAATGATCGGACTTTAAGAGATTGCCACCTATCAGTTTCATAATCATAATGAATATTAGCAAATTTCTTGGGAACTTTAGGCACATACTGCTGTCTCTTTTGTCTGTATGCTTGTGAGTGTGCTGGTGCATTTGCTTTCTTGGGATAATTATGCAACTTTTGTGCATATTGAGCATTGTGCTTGGGTGTATATGTGTGCTGATAATGGTTCCTTTGCCTAGGGGATGACCTATATTGAGTCTGCGGTCTTTGCCACTTGGGCTTGTATCCCTTAGGACCTGGATGATATCTCATTTGATTACTCTAATCAGACTCACTAGGATAAATTTTACCATTCCCTTCATATGGCTTTCTATGCTGAAACCATTGGGCTTTTGGTAGTTCTGCTTTGCTTTCACATAATACTTCATGTTAGGAGTCTGCTGATGAACTCTTCTGAATTTTGTTTCAGCTATCCTTTCAGCATACTCTGCTGGCTTCTTGTCTTTGCCTTTATAACCCAGGCCAGCATGTGGGTGGTTGTTAGTGTGAATGGGTGCAACATATGGTGTTTTTGGTTTTTGGACTCCCCCATTGCTTGAGGATCATTTCTCCAAAATCGTTTTTGGAGTTTGAGCATTGACAAAAGAATTAAATCATATGCCTGTCTTATCTCCTACTTCCTTTTGGATCATCAATAATTCATCCAATGATTTAGATGATTTACTGAATGATGCAATCACATTTTTAAAATCTTTTTCCAACTTTTCTTTTTCAGCTAAATATGTCTTCACCTTGGCTATCATAGCCTTCAACGCTTTGTTCTCATCAGCTATGTGACTTAGAGTACTCAGCTCGTTAGTCAGCTATGAGTTTTGGCTTTTGAGCTGGCTGTTTTTCACATTTAAAAGTGAGTGTGAGGATTTTACGTGGTTAAAGTCTTTCATCATTTTGCCTAATGAATCGTAAAGATCTGTGGGTGATGAAGTATTCGTGTCACTATCACTATCATCAGAATGAGAGCTAGATGAGTTATAATGTACCCCATCTTACTGTTCTTTGGCATCTTGCTCTTTAGCCATGAGGCATATCATAGCCTCTTCGCTGTAATCGAGGAATAATCGCCTCCTTATTTTCTCGACTTAGTTGTCTCTTTGCTCTTGGCTATGTCGGTTTTCACCACCATCACTTTTTTTTTTTCTTTTCTTCTTTATCTCAAGACGTTTTTTTTCTTCCTCATTCATGTACTTGTTGTGGTGGATATGAATCGATCGCAAAGTGTCTGGTATCGTAGTTCCAAAGACAAGTTCTCGACTTTCTCGTAATCGGCTCTTTGATTATCGGGTTCTATGATATTTAGCTCGGGTGGTCGCTCTCTTGGGTGATCTATCTTCCTTGGTCTTGGAAGGAGCTGAGTGTCTTCAGGAGGTTTCAACTTTGTATCTTTTATAGTTCTTGTTAAAGAACTTGTTGAATCTTTTCACCATTAGGGTAATATCTTTTTGGTTGATGGTATCCTTGGAATCAGCTTTTCGGGTTTCTCCAACCATGAGAGCAAATTGTCTTGGGTACAACTATCTCTTCTTGCTCTTTCCTTCGAAGCTCAAATTCATAAGCTTTCAAATATGAGAATAGCTTTCAAATGGGAACTGAGGGTACATCTGGCCATAGATCTGTGCAAGGACACTATTGTGCGTACCTAAATTGGTTAATAACTTTTACTTTTTTCTTTTTTTAGCATAATAACATTTTATTGTTATTTTCTCTTTTAGAAAAATTTATTGGTAAAAAAAAATAAGACTAATGAGCAATACTCAGTTCTTGCAGCTGATAACTCATGAGCAATACCATTTTCAACACAATATTTAGTTATAATCCCATTACAAAACTCAGTTCCCCTGTCAGACGTTATCTTTATTATGGTTTGACTCTTCTCATTTTGAACTCTTCTCATCAGCTGAGGCAATCTCTGCAAGGTTTCCTTCTTTTTACACATAAAGATTGTCCATGTGTATCTTGAATAATCATCTACCACCACTAAGGTGTATTTCTTTCAACTAATACTAGCTGGTTCAACAGGACCAAATAAATCCATATGCAATAGATGCAATATCCTGGTTGAAGAAGGATTTGGCTTATCCTTGAAGGATGATTTAATTTGCTTTCCCATCTGGTATGCATCACAAATAGTGTCCTTCTTGTATACTGATTCAGGCAATCCTTCCACAAGATGACTCCTTGCAAGCTTGTTGATTGACTTGAAATTTAGGTGACTCAGCTTCTTATGCCACAACCAACTTGATTCGGTTGTACTCTTTGCTAGCAGACATGTGCTCGGTGTAGCAGTTGACCAATTCACTACATACATGTTCTTCTGCCTTGATCCTTGAAGCATAATTTCATTTGATTTAGCATCTTGATTCAACATCCTTTGTCACTGAGCTGGCTGATGCTCGGCAGATTAAAGTTGAGGCCTTCAACATATGCAACATATGTGATTTCCAATCCATTTTTCCTTATGGATCTTGGGCCTTTGATTTCCCCTGGAGTTGCATTTCCTCCAAATATGACTTTTGCACCTTTGATTTCCTTGAACTTTGTGATTTCTCTTATTTCTGTCATATGTGGGAATGACCACTATCCATGTACCAGGTTCCTAGGCACTCAGCTGTTCCCTGAACCTGCAATCAAGGAAATTAGTTTTTAGGTACCCATGCTTGCCTGGGTCCTAAGGGGTGAATGCCATAAGGTGTTCCAACCAACCTATAGCCAGATGATCTGACTCTAAGAGGTTGCCACCTATCAGTTCCATAATGATAATGCACATTAGCAAATTTCTTGGGGGCCATAGGATCATACAATTGTCTCTTTTGTCTGTATGCCTGTGTGTGTGTTTGAGCATTTGCTTTCTTGGGATAATAACAGAATTTTTGTGCATATTGGGTTTTGTGCCAGGGTGTATATGTGTGCTAATTATAGCTTTTTTCCTTGGGAATGACCTATGATGAGGTTGAGGTCTTTGACACTTTGGCTTGTACCCCTGGTTTCAATTGTCCTATCAGCATACTCAACTGGCTTCTTGCCTTTTCCATTATATCCAAGGCCAGTGTGGTTGTGATTCTGTTTTTGAGTGGGTGTCGGTGCAACATATGGTGCTTTGGATTTTTGGATTCCCTCATTGCTTGAGGATCCTCTTTCCATAACCACACTTAAGACTTGGGCATGCACAAAGAAATTAAATCATTTTCCCTCTTTTCTGTAGCAGCTAAGTCTGCTTGGATCTTGGCAATTTCTGCCTTCAGCTTGGTGTTCTCATCAGCTATGTGACTCAGAGTACTCAGCTCTTTAGTCAGCTGTGAGTTTTGGCATTTAAGCTGGTTGTTTTCCTCATTTAGCAGTGTGTGTGAGGTTTTTATGTGCTAAAAGTATTTCATCATTGTGCCAATTGAGTCATAAAGATATGTGGGTGATGAAGTGTTTGTGTCACTATCACTATCACTAGAATCAGAATGAGATAAGTTAGAGTGTATCTCATCTTCTTGATCTTTGGGGTGTTGTTCTTTGGCCATGAGGCATATCAAATCCTCTTTTCTCTGTATCACTTGAGTAGTCTGCTTCACTAGTATATGAGTCTGCTGGTTCCTTGCATTTGGCAGTTTCAGCAGTCTCAGCAGTCAACATGGCTTTCTTCTTTTCTTGTCTTCTTTCCCTGAAGACTTTTCTATCCTCTTCATTTCTGTATTTGTTGACTGGTGGATAAGGATAGTCAACAGCAAAATGTCCTGGTTGCCTGCAATTCCTACACAGGTTCTCAGCTCTCTGCAAGTCACTCTATCAGTCCTCTGATTATCAGCTCTCTGATACTCAGTTCTTTGATGTTCAGCTCTCTTGGGTGGTCTGTCCTCCCTTTGGAGGTTGTTGAGTGTCTTCTTGAAGATTCACCCTTGTTCCTTTTATTGTTCTTATTGAAGAACTTGTTGAACCTTTTTACCATCAGGCAATCTCCTTTTGGTCTATTGTCTCGTTGGAATCAACTCTCTTAGCTTCACCAGCCATGAGTGCAGTTGTCTTGGGTACAGCTGTCTCCTCTTATTCTTTTCTTCTCAGCTCAAACTTATATGCTTTATGGTCAGAGAACAACTCACTGTTCGATGTCTTGGTGAGATCCATGGAATGTCTAAGGGCCATGACCTTCATTTCCCACTCAGCTGGGAGAGACCTTAGGATCTTTATACACATCTCCTTCTGTGTGTACTCCTTTCCTAGAGCTGAGAGCTCATTGGTGATTTTTGTGAATGTGGTATCCAACTGATCCAGACTTTCACCTGCAATCATTTTAAAATTTTCAAATTTTTGGACTGCAACAGTTAATTTATTTTCTTTGATTTGATCAGACCCTTCACAAATCAAAGTGGGTTTTTCCCAAATTTCTTTGGATGTTTTGCAAGATTTGACTTTATTAAACGTAGCCTTACAAAGAGTTTTGTAAAGTATATCCTTGGCAACATTGTTAAGGGTGTATCTCTTTCGATCATCGTTGGTCCATTCACAACGAGGTTTTTCCACCATAGCAGGTCTGGGCTCTGCTGGTGCAGCATCCTCTCCTTTCAGCAGGAGCTGCCCTTCTCACAGCAGTGTTGACTTTTAGAATTTGAAGAGTACCATCCTGAATCACTAGCCACATTTCATCATGCAGAGCTGATAGATGAGCCTGCATACGAATTTTCCAATCATCAAACTCTTCCATAGTAAACATTTGAATGCAAGTTAGATTTGCTTCCATGATAATAACTTTGTTATTGAAATAAAAGCTTTAAAAACTCAGTGTTGATTCTTTCAAAAAAGAATGAGATCTAGTTCAGTAACCAGTGCGGAAGGCTCAATGAACCAACCGCTCTGATACCACTTGTAGGTCCCATGGGGTGATGTGTAAGATTTAGAAGGGAGGGGTTGAATACACCTTACCAACATTTTCGATTTAATCCTTTAAAAGTATTTCAGAGTTAACTCAAATCAGCTTAGTTCTTGAGGGACAACTAGGTTGGCTTACACAGCAAAGTTACCCCCACTCAACAGACTCAACTGAGCTGTAGATAGTATAACTTAGTTGCTTTCAGCTAACACTTAAAAATGCAGTTAATTTGGTTTTTGTCAGCGGAAGACTTATCACTCTTATGATTTTTAAACACTTTTTACAACACTTGTTTTAGCAATAGTTATTATCAGCAGAGTTTAGCAATTTTAACATAGCAGTGGATAAGAAATAAATGTGATGTAAAGTAAATAAGACACAAGCAATTTATAGTGGTTCGAGGATAAGGTAATTCCTCTAATCGATTCTTCTCCAACTCTTGGAGGAATCCACTAAGTAACTTGATCTTTGTTACAAAGTAGTCAATAATCCGAGTCAGCTTCGATCACACAGCTTCTTCACAAAACAGTTGTCTTGCTACTTCAGCTCCTTCAAACTCTTGAATTTGTTCAAACAGCCCTCCAACGAGTTTAAAGCTTTTGGTTCGAACTGGAACCTTACTACTTCTCCTTCAACCTTGGAGAATAGATCCCTTGTTCTTTAAATAGGTTTTCCTCTTCAATTGATGAAGTAATATTTCCTTCATTGAATGTGTTGGATTGAGTTCCTTCGAAATTAGGCTTGACGATTTTGTTTGAAAATCTTGAGAGAATTTGCAGGTTATTGCCTGTTTGTATGCTTGATAGTCTTATAAAATTTGTAACCTTCTCTTACTTGCTTCCTCAGCCTTTTACAGTGTAGATTTGAAATTATGTCCGTTCAAGAGATAGACACAAATTTCAAATCACACTTGTAGATTGTTGTCTTGTCTTGTCTTATCTTGCATCATTGATGTGGATCGTAATATGAATTAAATGCTCTGCAGACTTTCCTTGATCTCTGCAGGTTTTCAGGTACATCTCATTGGTTCCTAGCTTTTTGCACTCTTTCAGCAAAACAGCTTTATTGCTTGCAGCCTGGCACATGCCTATTTCTAGCAAAACCTTGACTTGTCTTGACAATGGATCTCTTCAGCTTTCTTCAAGTCTTGTCTGATGCATACCTCTTTAACATTTGATTCTAATCATTTTGGAATGACTTAGCTGTCAGTCAACTGACTGAGACAACGTTTCTGTCACTTGACTGAATCTTCACTTCACTTCACACAACTAACACACAGCTGGGTCTCCTCTTTGATCTTCAGTCGAGTCTTGCAATCTTCAACTTAGTTGACTCCAACTCAGCTTATTCAGCATTATATATTACAAGTTGAATTACATAGAAAATGGGGTGTCAACTTCCTAATCTAAGTTTTACATAGTATCATCAAAATCCAAACATAAATTTTCCCAAGAGCTGTGTATCTTATGCCCAATCTCCTCCTAAAATTTTTGATAGAAAAACGTCAACATGTCGTTCGGGCCTGGAGTTTTGTCGGGTTGCAAGTCAAGTAGAGCGTTTCTAATTTATTGTTCTGTAAATATCATATCCAAATATGCATTCATTGACGAATCGACCACTAGGTCAATGTAATCAAGAACGGGTTCAATATCACACAATAAAACACTATCTGATAGGAAAAGATTAGAGAAATAGTCCAAACTGATATCAGTCATTCCCTTAAAATCAATACACCAATCACCATGAGCTGAAAGCAAAACTTTGGATATGGTTTCTCTTTTTTGTCAACATGTTGAAGCCATGTCAAACGACTTATTTGTTTCCAATACAACTCCTCTTGTGAGGCTAATTTTTCAACCTCAGATTCGAAATCCCTTTTACGTCTCCATTCTCTTTCCCATGTTCTATGGGTTTTTAATTGATCAAGAGTCAATTGTTGTTTTTAAGACGCTTAGGCAGATACTTAAGTCTGATGTCTACTCATCTGGTTAATACATTGTTGCTTCAATAAATTCTTGTTGCTAACAAAAGAGATTGATTTTTGGATCTCTATCCATTTCCCACTATTAATTCTCCAGTTTCATGTTCTAACAACCAGAAAGATTCAAATCAGAGTCTGGCTTTCTTCATTTTGATTTTAGCAATAGATTACCAAAGGTTCAAAAATATAACACGATGATCAAAGTGATAAAAAACAGCAGCAGGGTAGAGCATGCGCCAATTCATGTCACCAACATACTATCCCTATTTGGCCCGACCTATTAAACCTGAAACACCTGCCCGGCCCGGTCGACCCAGTATGTTATGTGTATATTCATGGGTCGGGCTAGGCTAGGTGTTCAATCACTAAATACCTAAATTAATCTAGCGATCCTCGCAAGAGTACGAGATCAATTATAGAACGGCAAGCTAACTAAAGTCGTCTCTCAAGGAAGACTTAGCTGGCAAATAATTATTGTACATCACGAATTACAAAAAATAAATCATAAACACTCTATATGAGATTTTAATTATCTAAATAAAAACAAGTAAATGACCAATTATAACATAACACAAATAAACCCTTTGAAAACAAAATGGATTAAACGTCTAGGATTTCAGAATCGTCTCATCAAACTCACAAGCAGAATATCAATCAATTGATCATGCTATTAAACAATTAAGAAAATAGATTTAAACTAGGCCTAGATCTGGTATCTTTCGTATTCACATATTAAGTCTAGATATATCTAATTTACCCAATTAATTAACCAAGTTAGATACTACATTGCTTATTCATATCTAACCCCCTAATTGAAATCAATCTGGCAATAATATCGTCTCTCGGTCTCAATTATTACCTAAGGATAATTAATAGTTTGTCAAACAATCAATCACGAATCAAATTAATTCAAAAAGGTGCAACATAATAAATCAATTAATATCAATGCTTGTTCGTTCGAATCAATTCATCCTAATCCTTGAACAATGAAGTTAGTTCATGCTTGTAGATGGAATCATCAGATCAGCTAAAAGGAAGAAAATAATCATAAACATCATCATAAAATAATAGTAATCACCAAACAATTGAAATCAAATAAGAAAGACGGAAAATAATATGCTTTGATCTAGCTGAAAAATATCTCGAGGTGGAAAAACAAGCAATCCCCAATGTTGGATGGAAGAGAAAATAACAAAACCTAGGGCTCAAAAGTGATAAGAAGTAAAAATATTCGAAAATATGAGCTCCCCAAGTCTTATTTATTAGTCTAGAGTTTTATACAAGGTGGAAGAGCAAAAAAAAGGGAAATAAATCGCGAATTCCGTGTTCAAGAACTCACCATGTGCGGCGCACTTCCCGTTAGTTAGTCCGACGAGCGACCGCACACCTTCAAACACATTGTCTTATTATGAATTGTATCTCTATCTCATAACTTTCCATGGTCGCTTGAATGACTTCAATATCAATTCTCTATAGAGAGTTATGGCCAAAATACTACGATGTGTTATTTCCGAAATTTCATGATGTCATTTCCATTTACACATGATTTTAACCCCTCCAAACGTCTTTATTTGCAACTAGTATCAGAAATAGACCTTGTAGAACTTTGTCTTATCTTTCCAATGGTATAAGCATCATGTTAATTGGACTTGAGATGAAAACATTATGTCTAAAATATGACGACTGCCGCAGTTGCGTGGAATTGACTTTTTGATGTTTCTTGCTCCAAAACTTGTTTAATCCACCAACACCTAGAAAATCATCAAAATAACACAACATGACACTAAAACATGCATTATACAAATAAAACACGCCAAAAATATGCAAAACACTGGGCTCCAAAAATAGCGGCCCGGTCACTGTTTGGCCCGACCCAGCCCAACCCAAATTTTCACTTTGGCCCGATAGATTGACACTAGGCTGGCCCGACCTATCCCGTTTGATAGCTATAGTCAGCATATATTTCAAAAATGAGCTCGACCGAAATAGTGGTTAGCCCATGTGTTTAATTTGTCCCTAACTGTGTAGATCTTATAAGTGGCAATCATTAGGGACAATACTGAGCCAAAAAGTGCACTGGGATTGTGTGGACTTCCTCCAAATTTTCCTCCGTCATAATAAATTTCATTAAAATCCCCACCTACTAACCGTAGGATATTCTGAAATTCCATTAATCCTTTAAGATGGTGTTTGGCTTAAGCTTATGTAAAACATCTTATAATTAATATGTTTTTAGAGCTTATAAGATGTTAGATTTTATTTTAAGAATAAGTGGTTGAAGTATTTGGAAAAAAAAAGATATAGCTTTTAAGATGTTAGTAATGACAATTATATAATCAAAATAGTCAAAATTAAAAGAGGAGACTGAAATAAGATCTTATTTTGAAAATAAGTTGGGATTCCCCAACTTTTTGAAAAATAGCTTATAAGCTCGTAACATCTTATTTTAGGAGCTTGTAAGATTATTTTTTTAAAAAAAATTACCAAATAAATTTAAATAGCTTATAAGCTCTTAAACATCTTATAAGATGTTTTAAAGAGCTTATAAGTCGACGTGCATATTCTGGTTCTCATAAAACCTCGTGAATCTCCATTTTTTCAAGACGTGTGTAACCAAGCGATCAATATGAACTTTTAAGAATGATTTAAGAGAGACATCCAACGGGTTCCACCACAACAATATAAGACCACCACTTATTCCTTCAGGGTTAACCACAAACATAACTTCATAACCACGCATCACTTTCCAGTACGAACATTGAATTCTCGGAATGCCCGTTGGTTCCCAAGCCCCAGGCATTCCAAATAATACGATTCATTGTTGATGGCGGGGCTGCTCCACAACCTCCGCCAAATAATTGATTGTCATGGGAGTTGGTTCGTCTAAAATCAGTCTTCGTTTCTATATTTTACAGAAATCTTGTTTTTTTTTGCAGGTGATAACCGATCAATAGGCCACGTTGTTTGAGACGTGCATCCTACCTTTAGACACCTCTCCACAAATTGATCCGATTTTGCATTAGCCTCTCTAGCTTTGCGCTTCAATTTCTAAGGGGTTAGTTTCTTATTTCATGTGACAACCACCTCACAATTTGTATTCATAGCCACCTCATGTGAAGAAAAACAAATATAATGCTTTCCAATTTTTTCGCCTGCTTATGCTTTGCCTCCAAATATTGTGGAGCATTGACAACAATTTTCTCAATGACCTCAATATGGGGGTGAATATCTAGATCGAGAAAGCATTTCATTTGTTGTTGTTGTTGTTGGAAAAAGTGAAGGAAATGGCATCTTTGGGTGTGATTTTCTTGGGAATTCGATTGTCTAACGACAAAAGTAAAAGTGGATTCTTGTTCTACTTTGTGAGAACATTAAAATCGAATATTTATTTGTCCAAAATGGTGTTTGGAAGAATTAGAAATTAAACTTTGAAGTGGAGTATTGGAATTAATTTAAAAGAAGAAGACATATGTGTTTGTCTTCTTTGAAATGTGGGTTTGTCCCACATGGGAAAACAAGGGCTTTTTAGACTGGTATATTTAATGCCACCTTTTATTAAGGTGAAGATTATATTGCATAGAGACTCTCTACACGCGCGCCCGTGGGGGTGCAAATCACGGTCTAGTTTGGGCTCCGAACCAATGACTTGTGTGTGAGCGCGACCTGTGGACACGAATATCGCACCAAAATCGAGTCACATAGTCTAGCCAATTTTTGAATTTTAAAATCTGTAATATAATTCCTATAACCTATAGATTAATATTTGTAATTGTTGTGTAATAGCATGTTTGAATTTCTCAGATAATTTTCAGCTCTAAAAATAGCTGAGTTTCCAGCAATCAGAAGTTACACTCAACACTTGCACTCTTATAATTCTCTGCATATAATTGTTCTCAATCTTATCCTACGAAACAGACGTCCAGAATTGGGGACGATTTTCTGCGTTCAAAATAGGGGACGAATCTGTTTTAAGGATTGTATGTTCTAACACACGATCGTGGCCATTTCTGTTTATTAGAATTATGTACTTTTGTTTTAATTCAGTTTTCGATTTATCTGCTGCAATTTGTAATTTACAATTCTGTACAAATTGTTCGTAATAAATTTTACTACAAATTTTGCTAAGAAACTTAAAACAGGCTTTTTTTTTTACAGTTTATGTTAAACTATTCTGGAACAGTTTTATTAAACTTCTAACAAAATAGCATTAAGTTATGGTCTACTAGTTTTGGGGATTAGCCTAATATATTTTTTCTGTTGTTCAGTGGTATCTGAATTTTGATATATATCAAATATATGGATTCAGATTTCCCGTTCCACATTCCTGTATCACTTCCTATTCCATTATCCGGATAAATGACATGTGTAGATATATTAAAAAAATCAACAGTTTATGTTTATCTTAATGACATGTGTTATACATCAAATTAAGTAGAACAGGAAAGCTTGTTCCCTCATGCATATTGGGCAGAAAAATCATTACTATATTCCATTTTATTCGTTATGATTTTTGCATCAAGGATAATAAAATTGTTGTCATTGATGTACATGTGTAAATTAAAGTCTTGTAAGAATACATGTGTAATTAAACTCTTGCATCAACATAGGTGTGTTTATCTGCCTCTAAGACTGCCAATGTACTTGGAATATTGAAAAATATTTTCTGATGATCTGCCAAAAGATAGATATCACTTCAGTTAATTTGATAATTTTCATTTCAACTATTTTTTTTCTAAGTGGTATGTATTATGCAATGCTGGAATATTATAATAAATCTCCAATCCAATTATACATGTGCAATATAAGGTCTATAATTTGCATACGAAATAAGGTAAAACTCCTTATAATATATAAGTTGGGTTCTAATTTGGTTGTGAATTCATCTATATTAATTAGTTTTCTGATTTTCAAAATCACTATAGTTAGGCTCTTAATTGATGGATGCATTTTCTAAGTTTTCCCACAAGATTGTAAACATACCAAAGATGATATGAGTCGATGATGATGTCATTACACGTACGCCTAAATGAATTTCTATCTTTAGATATATCCTTAATTAATTTTTGTCAGAGGCATGTTGGTGTCATGACTTATTGACCTTAGCAAACACAAAACACACAAAATATACATTCAAATATCAAATATGTATCCAAATAAGCCTCTAAATGCACGTATATTTTACACATATCAGTTTTCATACATAACAATTTTATTTGGTATTAGTTTTTCTTCAATTTTTATGAAAGATTCAATATTCCATTCTTGTCCAGTATTTTTTTCAGAACTATATTTTATTCCAGGTATTGTTTGTCTTCCTTTATAACTTCTATTTGGTCATTTTTGTCTAATTTTAAATTACAAACAATATTACAATTTTTTGAGTTTTCCTATATATCTTGTTTTAATTATTAAATTATTAATTCCTTCTTGGAATTTATAACCTCTTGTTTTTATCCCTATTTTTATGCAACATGCATCTTTTACATCTATTAAGTAACGGACAAAAATATATTATTTCACCATAATTTTTAGTCATATCTATTTCAAACGTTCTAGGATTCCATGTCCTAAGTCGTATGTCTTCATCATGTAGAATTACCAAATTTTTTTCTCCATGATCACTACATGTAATCCTTTTAATCCTATTATTATTAATCTTGAGTGGGAATATTTTATATCTTTTGTTTTTTCTTTGATTTCTTCTACTATTTTAAAATTTAATTGTTGATCTTCTTTAGTAACACTTTCTATTCTTTTATTTATTACTCTAATAATTCTTTCCACTGGTTGATTATTTTTATATATTTGTTTCGTTTTAATATTTTTAATATCTTTATCTTTGAATAAGACAAATTGTTGTTCTTTTTTTATCACATCTTGAACTCGTTCTATTTTTTTTTCTTTTCTTTTAAAAAACTGCATTATTTGTTTATTCATTTTAAATAATAAACCCACTTAGTTGGATTAACCCTTTTGTATCTTTTCCTTTATTAAGATTTAAATCTTTAATATTTTTTGTTAATTCTTCTATTCCCAATCGTTCTAAATTTGCAATTCTATTTTCTGTATTTAAATCTTTAATTTGTCTAGTTTTTCCTTCAATATTTGAAAGTTGTTCTTTTAAATAGTCATATTTCTCAATTAATTTCTTATTCTATTTTTGAAGATCGATTATCAGGTCTAAGATTTTATTAATATGTTCTTGCTTATGGGTTCCAAGGTTTATTATTAAATCTGTTATTGAGTTCAGATGATGATCCTTACTATGAAAGATATGTTCAAAACTAGTATCAAAATTACAGCATAAGTGTAATTTGTCTAATGATGTTCTTATTTGTTTTGAACCTCTTAACTCTAGATTTAAATATTCTATTGATCTCATAAATTTATCAGAATTTAAAAATTATCTAGTTCTCCATATGATTGTGTGGTTACTTTAGAGTTTAAAAATAAACAAAATATATATACTTATAATTTCAAAGGATAAAAGTTGGCCTCTATTTTTCCTTACCCTTTATTTCGGAGATTTCTGGATTCCATCTTCCTTATTTTATCTAATTCACCTTTACTTCTGTCCTTTAACGACTTCTTCTTTGCCTTCACGGACTTTTTCAGGCTTTTACCAGATTTGGAATTCTGAAAGAATTTAGGCCTTGTTTCTTTATGTTTCCAATTGCCTCTTTCCAGTTTCCAACTACACATAAAAGTGGAATCATGTTTGTTCATAAAATTTCCAATGGAAATCATCATTTTCATTTTCTATTTTTCACATAAAACAACATCTCAAACCTATAATTTCTATTCTCAAACCTATACACTACCATACATCACTCATCATTACTTATCAATCACTATTCTCATATTTTAACCCAATTATATATGTGGGACCCACCATTATCAACTTTATCTACTTAAAATATTACTATTTTTAAATTATAACTATCTAATGGGACCCACCAACTTAATCTTACAAATATAATATTATATATTCAAATTAAAATATTGAAGTGGACCCCACCACTAACAACTTTTTAATTATTATATACATAAAATAATATTTCAAAACTACTCAAACCAAACACAATCTCATTTCCAACCCTACATAAAACACATTTCAATTCATTCATCCAAACACAATCCCAATTTCCACACGAAAACCAACAAATTCTCAAAATTCTATTTCCAACTCCAGAAACTGGAAATGGACCATGGAAACATAAACAAACAGGCCCTTAGTTTCTCAAAAACTAGGTAATTAGAAAATATGGTTTGGTTTATCTGTTGAATTTCGAAGTATATATATAAAGAAGTTTTGTTACTCTTTTTTTCCCTTCCCGAATGAGTGGTGCATTTAACGATACTTCTAGCTTTAACTTCTATATATAAATTGTATGTACATCAGATGGATGTTAAAACAGCCTTTCTAAATGGTAATTTAGATGAGGAGGTGTACATGGAACAACTATAAGGCTTTGTGCTACCTAGTAATGAACATAAAGTGTGTAAGCTAGTTAAGTCTTTGTATGGTCTAAAATAATCTCCTAAACAATGGCATGAAAAATTTGAATCAGACATTGTCAAGCTTAATTTAGGTATAATAATACTGATAAGTGCATTTATTCTAAATTCAATGGAGAGTATGGTGTGATTATTTATCTTTATGTGGATGACATACTTATTGTTAATATTATTTTAAAAGGTGTAGTAGAAACTAAGAAGTATCTTTCTTCTAAGTTCAAGATGAAGGATCTTGGTGAAGTTGATACAATATTAGGTACTAAATTTAGGAAGCATAGTGGGGGTTTTGCTTTTTCACAAACTCATTATGTTGAGAAATCTTGAAGAAGTATCAACATTTGAATGTGAAAGAAGTTAGTACTCCTTTTGATCATAATTTTAAGTTATATGAAAATTATGGTAGTCCAATAGCTTAGCTCGAGTTTTCTAGTGTAATTGGAAGTCTGATGTATGCAATGAGTTGCACAAGGCCGGATATTTCATATTTTGTTTGTAGACTAGCTAGATACACTAAAAATCCTGGTATGGATTATTGGAAAGCTGTGACAAGAGTTCTTGGTTATCTTAAAAGAACAAATGATTTGGGACTCTACTATAATAACTTCACAAATGTACTAGAAGGTTATTTTGATGCTAGTTGGATTACTAACATAAGTGATAAAAATACCTACTAGTGGTTGGGTATTTATGCTTCGTGGTGGTGCATTTTCTCGGGCTTCAAAGAAACAGACGGTAATAACACATTCCACCATGGAAGCTGAATTGATAGCTTTATCTTCAGCTTGTTGGGAGGCAGAGTGGCTTATAGATCTATTGCTTGAATGAAATCTGCGGCCTCGTGCAATGCCACCAACAACTTTGTATTGTGATAGTGAGACTACAATGTCTAGAGCATTGAATAAAGTGTACAATGGTAAATCTAGACATATAAGACTAAGGCATGCATTTATTAGAGAAATGATGAATAATGATATTGTCGATGATTGTGCTCATTAGAACTTATAACAATTTGGTTGATCCGTGACCAAACCTTTAGCTAGGGATTTGGTGAGTTCGACAACATTAGGAATGGGATTAAAACCCTTGAAAATCACTATTGATGGTAACCCAACCTTCGTCTAGTACTACCCCTAGATGGAAGGTTTAAAGGGTAAAAATAAGTTGCTAAGTGATTATGAGCACCTAAGTAAGTGTATATATATCATTCCAAGTGTAAGGTGCATATTTGTTACTCTTAAGTGAGCAGGTTGAGAAGTAAACTCTTAATGGAATTATTTCTTGGTATTTTATTTATGTTCATTTAAATAAAACTTGAAGTAAATTCCACCTATATGATCATAAGATGTGGTGTCGCTTCTAGCACAAGTTTGGGGTGTTCTTGTGTACATGATCATGAACTGCGATGAGCACATGGCCGGTAAATCAGTGATAGTACTAAAAAGTTTTGTGAATACAAGAATGCAATTGATAGTTCATGTGTGAATATATTTCTGATTTATTTTGAGTGTTGGTTTGAGCAATATGGCCACCAAACACTTAACTTAGATTTGTGAGTTATCTTCACTAATGAAAAGTTTAAGACGAAAGTTACTTTTCTTATGCATGACATCTACAAGTGTTTGAAGTTATATTTCTAAGTGGGGGAATGTTGAAGTAATCTATATCTATGTATCTATCTATAGCTATATCTCTATCTATCTATCTATCTATATCTATACTATCTTAAAAGTGTGAATGTTCCTTGTCATTTTTTATTGGACAAAAATATCCTTTAGACATAGTAAAATTTTAGGACAAGTAAGTAATATGATATTTATTTAGCTTCTATTTGTTCAATTATAAGACAATGTGACCTTTTATATTCTACATTTTAAAAGTATTTATTCTTTCAGCTATAACTCTTAACATATTTTGAATTTTCAAATAATATTAGCTTCATATTAAACTAGATTTCGGGAGCTTTCTAACCATATGTCATAAGCATATATAAGGACTTCACATTAGAAAATTTTAATATTATAAAGTTCAACACTATGTAAAAATTAAGAATTTATTTTTTCTATAGTTTTGTTATTTATTTAATCTTTTCTATTTAATTATATGAGAGATGTTCATTATAGCCAAAAAGATTTCAGAGTCTGAAAATATATTTTTTAATCATAACACTAAGAATACTTTAAATTTCTTATAAAATCAATTTCAAATTTAAACTAGGTTTCAAAATTTTCAACTATATGTTCTAAACATATACACAAGTCGTTGTAGAGGAAAATTTGAACTATTTAACATTTAGTATGGTGCAAAATTGTATATTTCTTATATTCTTTTAAATTTTCTAAATAATTAAATATGTCTATTATAATTTATAATAAAAAGATAAAATTATAATATACACGATAAGAAACATTGATGTTAAATAAAAAGTAGAGAAAATATATAATTCTTTTATGGTCGAAAAATTCTCCCTCAATTAGTAATATGCAATTTCAAAACTAAATTATTGATGGTTGTTAAAGAAATAATATTGAAAACAAGAAAGTTTCATATTTTATTTTTATTTCAATTTAATGTATATTTTATTTTAATTAGTCATATCAGTAAAATAAAAAGTACAAAATAAAAGGAATAAGATTAACATGAAGAAAAAAACCGAACAAAAACAAAACAAGTTTGTCGCGACAAAAACGTTAACTTTTAAATTTTAACTATATGTATTAATATGACTTTTACTTAATTTTCTATATATAACATTATAAGTTTTAGTTTCTAATTTATTATTTTTTAATATATTATGTTTTCAATCTTTTGATTATTTTATATCCAGTAAATATTAAGAACAAGTGCAAAAAAGTATTAAAAGTTGTATATATAAATTTATAAAAAAAAAACAAAGGAGACAAACTTAATAAAAAAATCCATATGTATTAAATTGACATTTGTGATAAAACTTGAATGTCGTTTCAAAATTACACCCTTGAAAATTATAAGTTTAAAATATCAATATGATACATATTTATAATAAAAACATATACCAAAATAATTAAATTTTAATAAAATGGTGTGAAAGAGTAAAACATGAGCTAAAATTGGATTAGTCTAAAAGATAATATCTCTATGCAACAGAAAAAATAAATTAACTCATTTAATATGCAACAATTTAACTATTGAGAAAGTAATTATATATTACAAATTTTATATTAGTTCAAATACTAACATAACATTATTAAAAACTAAGTAAATTAAATAATTACAACAAATAAGAGTGAAAACTAAGAATAAAAAATATTAAAAATTAAATGGTTATAATTGGCATTAATGAGTTGAGATTGATCTAAATAATTTTGGGGGTTAATCTCACATATATATAGATAGTTTAGGATTAAACCAAATGAAACATATTATAAAGATTTGAAAGAATAAAAGTAAATAGTTAAAAATATTATGTGGGTCATAGCTATGAATTCTAAAGAAAAATTAAATGGCTTTCATATAATATGTATAATTTGATATTTTTGATAAAATCTCAGTTTATTTTAAAAGCACACATTTATAACTTATAATTATTCAAGCACAAAGACAATTATTATAAAATTGGGTATAAATTATTATAATTTTTACAAAATCAAATATTATGAAAAACTTGAAAACAAGAACCAGAAATGCAACGTCACTGTATGTATATGAAATTTTAAAAATAAATAAATAAACTAAAGTTATTTAATATGAAATAGTTTATTTATGTTAAATATTAATATTTCTTAAATTGCATGTTAATTTAGGTACCAATATAATAATCAAAATACTCAAAATAATATTTATGTAAAAAATTTATTATGTTAAACTATATATAATAATAAATTGGAGGGAAGTGACCATGTTTAGTGCCAAGTAATAGTTAGGAGGGTTTTTTTAACACTTGATATCTAATTTTTTGGCAACTATATTTACTTATTTGATCAAAAATTCAATCAAAATTTTAAATAAAGACTAAAGTACTAAATACAAGATTTTGTAAACAAGATTAATGAGATCAATTTTTACATCAAAATTTTTAACACTTGCTAATTATATTTTACAGCAAATAATATGATTTTGTAAACAAGATTAATGAGATCAATTTTAAATTTACAGTCTGTTCAAACAAATATAGATTAGTTTCAGTATATTAAGAATAATTGCAATTTTCATAACTTACGGCTCACAAAATTTACAACTATGTAAATATTAATATAACTAAAATAGTCAAATTCAATTGCAAGTACAAACTCTAATAGTATAACATATCTTTCTAAAACTTTATGAAATTAAAAAAAAAACTATATTAGTTTTTAGTTTATTATGTATAACTTTTAAAAACATAAGTGAATGCAAAACGAAATTCAAACATAAAAGTTAATTAGTATTATATTTAATTATTGAAGATTGACACGTGAAAATTGTTAACTTATTTTTTCTTTCATAAGACTGTCTTTGGTTTTATTATATATTAAATAAAGATATTTTGTGTGCAATTGAATAAAGTT
The DNA here is from genome assembly GCA_016081115.2 of Rehmannia glutinosa. Classification (NCBI taxonomy): domain Eukaryota; kingdom Viridiplantae; phylum Streptophyta; class Magnoliopsida; order Lamiales; family Orobanchaceae; genus Rehmannia; species Rehmannia glutinosa. The sequence continues at coordinate 51,882,339 of CM071936.1, read as the reverse complement.
ACAAAACTCAGATTTTGACTTATCATTTTTTCATAGTTTTATTTAATACCTGACTCTCAATGAAAATAATGGATTAAGTTTTTTATATATTAGGTTAATATTTATTATTTTTAAGACACTGGAAATAGTAGGACTACAAACTATAAGTTTAAGTGTTAATGATAAAATATTGACTTTGTTACTAGAATTAAAATAATATATGAATTTTTTTACATATATATTATATTGTAAATATTTTCACATTTCTTTAATCGAAGAACCTGAGATATAATAAAAGAAGTAAGCACATGAAGTATAAGAATTTGACTAACCTTTATTTTACTTTAATTGAATGACAATAACATAAAATGATGATATTATGATGGATCCCGGTATAATATTTAATTAATTTTTTTTAATGATGCGATAACTTGCATGCGATTTATTAATCATTAGCTTATGATTTATAAGCTAAATTATTTGTTTGATTATGTAAAATGCATCCAATGCTAAAAGAATTCTAAAATCATGTAAGAGAAAAGACTTTTCTAGCTACAACAATGAAATAAAAGACCGATGAATGTGATTGTAAACTAATATAAAACTTATTTTGTTGATATACTAATTGTAAAAGTTACATCTCCTCCTAAGGGGTTGAATCCTTTCAATTCAAAAATGTCTGGGGACCAAAGAACTGTATAAATAAGTGTTCTTTTGTCAGATTTAATTTAACTTAAGCATTATGCAGATTCTTATAGAAATAATCCAATAACTTGCAAATTGGTTATTTATTTGTGTCTATTATATCCTAGAAGTAATTTGCCTACAAACCTGATTTGCAAGTGTAGTGGGGCAAATAACACTTTAAGGAAAGTGATTATCACGCCTTAGACTTGTTTCAATTGATTTACCATTGTTGTTATGTTCAGATCGATTTCTTCAAGTTTGATATAAAATTTGTTCTTCATATTCTACAAGTTCCAGATTTTATTCATATGTCTTGTTCATCTCCTGTGAATCCCCACAAATAATATTTTTACAACATCAACTTCTATATATCTTCTTTATTAGACAAAATTTGGCGACAAAGCACGTTGTTATATCCTCTCATCGCCTATTCGCATGCAATAATACAAGTAGCTAGCATTATGGATCTTGGTCCAGTGTGGCTAGATTAGGATTCACAAAAGTTGATCACATGCTGTCAGGTCAAGTACAATAACCTTTCGGCATTCGCAGAAGACTAGGATTACAAAGTATAACTTGTACAAGAATAGGGCTGACCGGCCATGAAATTAATCTTCTCTGATATTCAACGCTTTTCTTAATGCAGTCCTTGAAACGCTTTCTGCGTGCATCAATATGGCTAATTCGATACACTTGTGACACAGACTCTTCACGCTTCCGCTTTTTCGGGTCTTTATAAAACTTTGATGTCTCTTCCAGAATAGATATTGAATGTGAGGTTTTCAGATAGTCGATTAAACAGCGCTTGAGCTTCCAAAAGCACGGTGGTATGACTCATGCAAGAAATGTTCTGGTTCTATTTTTTAATTTTTTTTCTATTTATAAAATCTGTATTATTGTTTCAAAGGAGTTGTCGAAAGAGTTGAAAATAAATTGTCCCTGTGGTATGACTCATGCAAGAAATGTTCAGGTTCTATTTTAAAAAGTAAAGACACTGCGACTTGTAACAAATGCAATGAGGAAAATATCAAAACAATGCCAAGGTATTAATTTAATTTGAAAAGTAAATATAATTCATTCATCCATCAAATACATCAAAAAATATTTTGTCAATTGTAGATATCGACTGGTGCTGAATGTCGTCCAAGACAGTCACAGTGCAATGATTACTATGTTTGAAGAGGCAACAACTATTTTTATTGGATGCCCAGTCCATGAGTATTTAACAACTATTTAACAGGTGATAATATTATATTATATATTATTTTTTTTATATATCTTCTTCCTTTTTTTATAACAGATATAATAACACAATAAATCAATATGGATTTTTTATACATTTATATATAATGATTACAATGAATTTCTTTGAACATGAAAAATTGACCGTTTTTATTTTATTAAATCTGGGCAAACATGAGTCAAAAGGTTATACTTGCAGACATCAAAACGTTTCGTTTCCTTGTTTCTCTTAACAAAAAAACACAAGTGGTGAATGGGAAACTAAATGTGGTAGCCGAGGGAGTCGAAAAGATACAATCTACTTTGAAAAAAGGCAAGTGAAAAAAGACATCATTTACGTCCGCCAATTATATTGGAGCAAAAATACAGATGGGATGGCCAAAGAAGATGCTCAAAAGGAAAAAACACCAGAAACGCAAGGTGTTAATGCGGTTGATATTTCAAGTGACGAAGAGACTCTACAGAATATCAAGAACAAGTGCGCAAAGAAAAAATTGCTAAAATCAAAAAAGAGAAAGATTGATGGAATGTGGAATAACTTTTCTTTCTTATGTGTACTTTATGATGCTTTCATGGACCTATCGTTACTATTTTGAATCATTCCATGTTTTGCTTCTGTCTTTTCAATCTATACATTTGAAATTAACCTTTAAATAAAAAAAATCTCTTACAGATACACTTCTACAACAATGTTAGTTTTTATTATTTCATAGGAGTTTGTGTTCTGCAATGTCTTCACTACATAACATAGGACAATATTTATAATAAATTAAATTATATAATATAGTATTAATATTTCTTAAATAAATTTATAAAATATATGTATATGGTACACGTGCAACGCACGTGCACCTTACTAGTAATTCTGAACAAATCTTTCTTAGACACTGGTGAAAATGTCTCCTTATAGTCAATAACATTTTTCTGAGTAAAACCTTTGGCAACAAGTCTGGCCTTGTATCGTTCGATATCGCTATTTGAGTCGTGCTTGGTCTTAAAGACCTTTTACACCCGACTCTTTTACAACCTTCAGGCAATTTAAGAAGGTCCCAGACTTTATTATGTTCCATAGATTTCAGCTCATCTTTCATGGCATCAAACCATTTATTGAATTAGTACTTCAATGGCATGTAAAAATGAATCTGGGTCATCATCAATTCCTAAGTCAAATTCTGACTCTTGTAAATAAACCACATAATCATCAGAAATAGCCGATCGTCTTTATCTATCAGACCTTCCTAATGCTATTTGTTGTGGTTCATTCACTATAGTAGGTTCATCAATGTTATCTTCATTGTGGGTGACTTGATCATTAATTTGTTGTTCTTGTCCAACATTAGGTTGTTCAATAATTGGAGAACAACAACTTTAGAAGAAGTTATAAGCAAAAGAATTTGAACTCTAACTTCTTGAATGTCTATTTTTTGTGGTTCTTGACTCCCACTAACTTCACTGTTCTCAATGAACTAGCATTTCCAGTTTCAACAATTATTGTACTATGGTTAGAACAATAAAACTTATACCCTTTGGACTTTTCAGGATAACCAATGAAGTAACCATTGATTGTCCTATAATCCAATTTGTTTTCTTGTGGATTATAAGCTCTTATTTCTGCCGAGCAACCCCAAACATGTAGGTGCCTCAAACTAGGTTTCCTACCAGTCCAAAGCTCGAAAGGAGTTTTAGGAACTGAATTACTAGGAACCCTGTTTAACAGATACATGTCAGTTTTAAGTGCATGCATCCACAATGATGTGGATAATGAAGAATTACTTAACATACTCCTAACCATGTCCAATAGAGTACGATTACACCTTTCTACTACACCATTTTGTTGGGGTGTACCTGTGTAATACCCCAACCTCTCACTACTCACTTGGTCAATAGAGTTCATGCAATACATGTTGATTATGTGCTATTTGCATAATCTAATTATTTTATACGACATGACTAGTTCTATAATTTTTGAACTCGCTTATTGTGATTGGTCGTTAAATTACTAATTTAAGTAGTTGGAAAAGAAAAGTATTTAATTGTTGGATTATTAGATGCTAGCTATTAAGTCACACGTGGTAGCTATTCAAAGAGTTACAAGGTCACACGTGGTAAAATTAGAGGTAAAATGTGGCATTGATGTGTTTATTAGGATGGGGTATAATATACGAATATTAATAATATTAAGATGATATAATTATTTGAGATTAATAATTTTATAAAAAAAATATATAAAATAATAATATGAGAAAGTGGGTTAAAATCATAATTTGAATAGTTTGAGGGGACTAATTGGGACTAGACGATGATTTTTAGAACAATGTCTCGATATATATGTTACCCAACTAGAGTACATGTCTACCCACACCCCACCCACACCACGTGGCTGAGATAGAATGAATACACATAAGTATTATCACCGCCTTAAATGTGTAAAAGTTGGTGTTCTGGATATCAATTAAAAACAATTCAAAAGACTTCATCAGACAAATATACACACATACTCGAACAAAGGCAAAGAAAAACAACAAAACCTCAGGTGCATACTCGAGTGAGAAAAAAAAGGAAAGAGTAAAAGGTAGCCTTCAATTAGTTCAAAGTTCTACTTCTCCTCTCAAAGGTAACAACCAGGCTGGGTTTTAAAATTTCTAAATATGAATCTGATTTTAGTAAAATTTAGAAATAATATGCATATATAGTAGTCTGAATTCTTGCTTAACACTTTAGTTACACAAGTGTCATATTTTAATTGTAATTAATTAAATAAAATAATTAATTTCAAGAATATTTAAATAGAGAAAACATAACAGTGGAGAAGAATAATGTTTCAAAATAAGTAAAAGATAGAATAGGCTTATAGAATTAAGATAAGAATTTTAACTCTGATTGAGAGAATCAAGATAAATATGAAGAAGCCCTACTTAATATTAAATGAAGTGAAAGATGGGAATCACTATGTGGGAAGCTAAGGTAACACTTGGTGTATTATATTCTTAAGGAATTAGCAGATTGATTACTTTGGAATTATAGGATGTATATTGTTTTTAGTTTTGGGAAAAGTTTTTAGAGATAATGAAAAGCTCACTTTTAGCATCCGTAAATTTAATTAAAAAAAAAACCATTCTAGCTGCAATTTACAGTTAATTATTATGATAAATGTTATCATGTAACTCTATGGTATCATATTTAATGAAAGAATATATATATTTAACATGAAAAATTGTGGTGCTTAAGGGATTGATTGGGATTTATATAGTAAAATTTAAGTGTGATGAATTAATAGTTCAATTTGGACGTCCATGACTTTCATAGGATTAGGTATATAGCTAATTGATTAAATGTTAGAAATTAATATCGTGTACCGTTACAGATTACTCACACGTACTGGTTGAGAGTTACAACTAACAGGCCAGTAAGTAAGGCACGACTGCTATAAGGTAAGTGAAAATTCATCTGCAACTACAATGCATGAACATAGTATTTCCTGTCTTATTGCTACTAAATGCGATTCTTATATCTTGATGGATGCATTATGGAAACCTTGATGTTCATATGTTTGCTTGGTGGATATTGGAGGATGATGATTATTGTTTCATTGAGTATGTCATTCATTAGCATTGTCATGTGCATGCATAACATATGATCATTATTGATATGAGGCATGCACGATAGGACTTTCTATAAAAAGAAAAGGTTTTGGTTGGCCACTGCTAGTGCACCGAGGCATGAGGTCATGCTTATATAATATATTAAGCTCGTGCCATGTGAGACATCACTTTGGGTATGTGAGACATTCAGACGAGGCTCATTGATTATTGATATCCAGTGCCATGTGAGACATTACTTCGGGTATGTGAGACATATGGACTGGACAACTTAATCATTAATAAATGTTGAGCTCGTGCCATGTGAGACATCACTTCGGGTATGTGAGACATTCGGACGAGGCTCATTGATTATCGATATCTAGTGCCATGTGAGACATTACTTCGGGTATGTGAGACATACGGATCGACAACTTGATCATTAATACTATGTTGAGTTATTTTCGATTGTATAACAGATGGTTCAAGGGCCCAAAAAAAGGAAATAATTCCGAATAAATTGTTTCAAACTCATTTTGTGCAATTCTAGCAAAATATTTTGGAATGCATTGCATTTGTAGTACATTATTCTTTTAGCATGCATGATTTTCGCTTACTGGGCATTAGCTCACGTAGTTCATGCATTTTAGATGAGTTTGGTGATGTTGGATTTCATGAATTTGTTCGGGTCGTTTGGAGCTTCTACAAAGGTTATTGAGGACGAGTGTACATGGATGATGACCTGTTGGGTTTCGTTGATGGGTCATTTTCCTTTTTTGGTCTTTTATTATATTTTGGTTTTGGGTTGTACCCTCTTTTGAAAACTCTGATATAAATATGTACATGTAAATAGCTGGGTGATATGGGTTATGTGTTTGACATGTGGATGTCTGTTGTGTAAAAGGGTTGGTAACCTCTTTTGTTTGTGGACATGGCTTATCCTAATCTTATAATTAAAATGATTTTACTTGGTTGTTGTTGAAATGTCACAGGGATAAAAAGAAAATTACACGTTTTAAATAGAGTTTGTGGTCGAGATGTACTATTTATATATTTTCTAGTAGTCGTAATAGGGGTGGGCGTCACAGAGTGGTATCAAAGCCCGATTATAGGTTTTGTAGACTGTCCATGTACATGAACTCAGAACTCGTAGAGCACAGCCATGCAAGTAAGTTTTACTTTATTGTTCAATATATTTTATGTTCATAAATTGTATATATTGGTCATGTGTTACAAGGTTCCTTCTAAGACAATGTGGTAGATATGGTTAGAGCTAGAGGTGAGAGTAGCAGTGGGGATAGGAACCAAGGAGAGGAGACGCCTATGCCGATGAGTGATCGGGATAATGTTATAAATCGACTTATGGAGCTTATCCAGCGACAATCTGAACAGATTCAACAACTCATCCATCAGAGGGATACGGTTGGACAACAGCGAGCAGAGATGAATCAACCACAACAAAGAGTAGAGCAAATAGAAATGGTTGGGGAAAGATTCAGAAAGTGAAATCCACCAACCTTTGAGGATGTAGTAGACCCTACAGATGCGGAAGATTGGTTAAGGACTTTGGATAATATGTTCCAGTATAGCAGAGTTCCTGAAGAAGAAAAGGTAAGGTGTGTTTCCTTTATGTTACGTGGTGGTGCGGGACATTGGTGGGATACAATGAAGAGCATCAAGAATGTAGCTACCATGACATCGGAAAGATTTAAGCAACTCTTCAGGAATAAATACTTTACCGCTCCTATTTGTGCTATAAAGGTGAACGAGTTCATACAATTAAGACAGGGAAGTATGACAGTTTCTGATTACGTTTGCAAAATTGAACAACTATCAAGGTTTGTTGAACACATGGTTAGTAATCTTGAGGAAATAAAAGTGGAAAGGTTCCTTGAAGGTCCGAGGCCGAGCTCTATAGGGATATAAGTACGACGGAATACAAGGGTCCACAAATTCACGGAGTTCTTTGAGAGAGCTTTGTTCGAAACAAGTTCGAGCCGAGAATAAAGAATGCACATGCGGTTCGACGTCTGTTTACACAAAAACAGGGACAACATTGGGTGGAAAATGAAAAGAAAATGTTACCTCACTTCCAGAGCCCTAATCCCAAATTTCAACAACGACAGGGGCTAGAACAAGGAGATCCAATCAAACGTTTGAAGACTAATCAAAGTAAAACATCAGGACCACCACCTTGCCCTAGATGTGGAAAACAACATGGAGGAGCTTGTCTTTGGTGCACTGGAGTATGTTTTTCATGTGGACAAGCGGGACATATGGCTAATATGTGTCCAAATAAACTAAAACCCAGAGTCCAAGAGAGCACGCCTGCTAGAGTTTTCACTATGACCAAAGTTGTCACCAAGAAAAACCTATCAATTCTTACAGGTAAACAATTTACCATCAATGTCTCGACATTTTCATTATTGATTCTGGAGCCATGCATTCATTTGTATTTAGTAAGTGTGTGTGGAGGCTAAGCAGAATACCAATATATATGAAGTCAGTTATATGTAGGTGTCCCCTTGAGAGATTTAAACAAACTAATTAGATTATACGAACATATGGTACTTTTATTGACGGGAAAGAACTTTAGATTGATCTGATCCCATTTGTTCTACCTATTCTATGGACCGACACGTAGAACTTTATATATAGGAAGTGGTTAGACTTCATAGTGTGCCACTATCCATTGTTTCTGATAGAGACTCTAGATTATTATATAATTTCTGGAGGAGTTTACAGAAAGCATTAGGAACACGACTGTCGTTTAGTAGCGCTTATCACCCTCAGACTGATGGGAAATCATAAGGAAAAATACAAACTTTATAAGATATGCTTAGAGCTTGTGTTCTAGATTTTCAAGTACAGTGGAGTAAACATCTACCTTTGATAGAAATTTTATATAACAATAGCTATCAAGCTACAATCGGGATGGCTATGATTCGAGAAATAACAAAAGTCATGGTGCACATTCAACAGAGGATGGAAACTTCTTAGAGCCGACAGAAACATTACTCAGATCAAACAAGAAGAATGCTAGAATTTTCTATAGGAGACCAAGTCTTCCTAAATGTGGCACCAATGAAAGGGGTGATGTGATTTGAAAGAAACAGAAGACCCAGTCCTACATATATTGGTCCATTTATATTACTGAAAAAATTGGTGATGTTAACTATAGACTTGACTTAATCACATCAATGGCTCAAGTGCACAAAGTTTTTCGCATATCCATGTTGAGGAAATATGTTGCAAACCAATCTCACATTTTGATAAACGAGCCGATAGAGTTGACAACAAAGTTGAGCTACGATGAGATACCCGTGGAAATATTGTTACGAGAAGTAAAGAAACTCACAAATAAGAAAATCCCATTAGTTAAAGTACTTGGGAGAAATCAGTCACTAGAAGAAACTACGTGGGAAAGAGAAGATGAGATGAGGGCTAAGTATCCTGAATTATTTTAGTAAGTGAAATTTCGGGGACGAAATTTTTATAAGGAGGGGAGGATGTAATACCCCAACCTCTCACTACTCACTTGGTCAATAGAGTTCATGCAGTACATGTTGATTATGTTCTATTTGCATAATCTAATTATTTTATACGGCATGACTAGTTCTATAATTTTTGAACTCGCTTATTGTGATTGGTCGTTAGATTACTAATTTAAGTAGTTGGAAAAGAAAAGTATTTAATTGTTGGATTATTAGATGCTAGCTATTAAGTCACACGTGGTAGCTATTCAAAGAGTTACAAGGTCACACGTGGTAAAATTAGAGGTAAAAGGTGGCATTGATGTGTTTATCAGGATGGGGTATAATATATGAATATTAATAATATTAAGATGATATACATTATTTGAGATTAATAATTTTATAAAAAAAATATATAAAATAATAATATGAGAAAGTGGGTTAAAATCATAATTTGAATAGTTTGAGGGGACTAATTGGGACTAGACGAGGATTTTTAGAACAATGTCTCGATATATATGTTACCCAACTAGAAGTACACGTCTACCCACACCCCACCCACACCACGTGACTGAGATAGATGAATACACATAAGTATTATCACCGCCTTAAATGAGATATCAAAAAAACACTTCAAAAGACTTAATCACAAATATACACACTTACTCGAACAAAGGCAAAGAAAAACAACAAAACCTCAGGTGCATACTCGAGTGAGAAAAAAAAAAGGAAAGAGGAAAAGGTAGCCTTCAATTAGTTCAAAGTTCCACTTCTCCTCTCAAAGGTAACAACCAGGCTGGGTTTTAAAATTTCTAAATATGAATCTGATTTTAGTAAACTTTAGAAATAATATGCATATATAGTAGTCTGAATTCTTGCTTAACACTTTAGTTACACAAGTGTCATATTTTAATTGTAATTAATTAATTAAATAAAATAATTAATTTCAAGAATATTTAAATAGAGAAAACATAACAGTGGAGAAGAATAATGCTTCAAAATAAGTAAAAGATAGAATAGGCTTATAGAATTAAGATAAGAATTTTAACTCTGATTGAGAGAATCAAGATAAATATGAAGAAGCCCTACTTAATATTAAATGAAGTGAAAGATGGGAATCACTATGTGGGAAGCTAAGGTAACACTTGGTGGATTCTATTCTTAAGGAATTAGCAGATTGATTACTTTGGAATTATAGGATGTATATTATTTTTAGTTTGGGAAAAGTTTTTAGAGATAATGAAAAGCTCACTTTTAGCATCCGTAAATTTAATTAAAAAAAAAAACCATTCTAGCTGCAATTTACAGTTAATTATTATGATAAATGTTATCATGTAACTCTATGGTATCATATTTAATGAAAGAATATATATATTTAACATGAAAAATTGTGGTGCTTAAGGGATTGATTGGGATTTATATAGTAAAATTTAAGTGTGATGAATTAATAGTTCAATTTGGACATCCATGACTTTCATAGAATTAGGTATATAGCTAATTGATTAAATGTTAGAAATTAATATCGTGTACCGTTACAGATTACTCACACGTACTGGTTGAGAGTTACAACTAATGAGGACCAGTAAGTAAGCGCACGATTGATGTAAGGTAAGTGAAAATTCATCGCAACTACAATGCATGAACATAGTATTTCTGTCTTATTGCTACTAAATGCCATTCTTATATCTTGATGGATGCATTATGGAAACCTTGATGTTCATATGTTGCTTGGTGGATATTGCAGGATGATGATTATTGTTCCATTCAGCATGTCATTCATTAGCATTGTCATGTGCATGCATAACATATGATCATTATTGAGATGAGGCATGCACGACATGACTTTCTATAAAAAGAAAAGGTTTTGGTTGGCCACTTTGCTAGTGCAATCGAGGCATGAGGTCATGCTTATATAATATATTGAGCTCGTGACATGTGAGACATCACCGGGTATGTGAGAGACATTCGGACGAGGCTCATTGATTATCGATATCCAGTTCCATGTGAGACATTACTTCGGGTATGTGAGACATATGGACTGGACAACTTAATCATTAATAATATGTTGAGCTCGTGCCATGTGAGACATCACTTCCGGTATGTGAGACATTCGGACGAGGCTCATTGATTATCGATATCCAGTGCCATGTGAGACATTATTTCGGGTATGTGAGACATACGAATTTGGACAACTTGATCATTAATACTATGTTGAGTTATTTCCGTTGCATAGCAGATGGTTCAAGGGCCCAATAAAAGGAAATGATTCCGAATAAATTGTTTCAAACTCATTTTGTGCACTTCTGGCAAAACATTTTGGAATGCATTGCATTTGTAGTACATTATTCTTTCAGCATGCTTGCTTTTCGCTTACTGGGCATTAGCTCACGTAGTTCATGCATTGTAGGTGAGTTTGGTGATGCTAGATTTCATGAATTTACTGGTCAGGTAGCTGGAGCTTCTACAGGTTATTGAGGACAGTGTACATGGATGACGACCTGTTGGGTTACGTTGATGGGTCATTTTCCCTTTTTGGTCTTTTATTATATTTTGGTTTTGGGTTGTACCCTCTTTTGAAAACTCTGATGTAAATATTTTGTACATGTAAATAAAAATAGGCAGGTGGTGATGTGGGTTATGTGTTTGACACGTGGATGTCTGTTGTGTAAAAGGGTTGGTCATCTCTTTTGTTTGTGGACATGGCTTGTCCTAATCTTATAACTAAAATGATTTTACTTGGTTGTTGTTGAAATGTCACAGGGATAAAAAAAATTACACGTTTTAAATAGAGTTTGTGGTCGAGATGTACTATTTATATATTTTCTAGTAGTCGTAATAGGGGTGGGCGTCACAACCTGACATAGTGTATTGAGCACATATGTCACATTTTTCAAGGAACTTGGCAAATGGGCCTGGGCATTGGCCGGATTCATTATATTTTTCATAATATTCACCACCTCTATCAGATCTGATAATTTTCATTTTTCTATCTAGTTGCCTTTCAACCTCATTAACAAATTCCTCGAGGGCATTTACTGAATGAGATTTTTCATGTAATAGATATACATATACATAACGTGAAAAGTCATCGATAAAAGTGATAAAATATCTTTCTTTTGCAAAAGAGGAAACATCAAAAGACCCACAAATATCAGTGTGTATTATTTCAAGAAGTTGTGTGCTTCGAGTGGCTCATTTCTTTGTGTGTTTTGTTTGTTTTCCTTTAATGCAATCTACACGAATACCAAGATCGGTAAAATATATATCCGGGAGGATTTCATTCTTTACCAATCTTTCTAATCTTTCTTTGGAAACATGCCCCAAATGTTTATGCCACAAGTGAGTAGAATTTTGATTCACTAAACCACGTTTAGTTCCAACATTATGATGCAGGGCTAAAAGAGTCTCAACAAAACGATTATCAAGCCTAAATTTATATACACCATCATTAAGAACACCAGAACCAATAAGAAGACTTTGTTTGAACAAACTGAAACATACATTACTGAAATTAAATGAATATCCAACAGAATCAAGTCTGGAAAGAGAAACCAAATTGCGAGAAACAGAAGGTACAAAAAGAGTTTGAAACAAATCTAAATGGTATCGAGTATCTAAAATCAGGCGATAAGTTCCAATGGTTTCAGCTGGAGCTTTCACTCGATTTCCCATAAAGATGTACTTTTCATTTGGATTTATGGTTTGGGTCGTGAGGAATCCCTGCATCGTATTTGAAATGTGAGTGGTGCAACCAGAATCAAGCCACCAAGTGTTATGAGGAACTTCAACTACATTTGATTTGAAACATACGAAAGCGTTAATCATACCTTTCTTTTCGAACCATGCCTTACGTTTCAGGCAATCTTTCTGGAAGTGTCCTGGCTTTCCACAGAAATGACACTAATGGTTGCTTTGTTCCTTTTTCTGGACTTGGGCATTTGACTCATTCACTTTAATTGGTCCTTTCTTGCCCTTTCCTTCTTTGTTCCGGCTTTCTTACCAGCTCCTTGATTGGTTACGAGATAAACAGAATGAGTCCCCTAATTCTTAATCTGTGTTTCCTCCTGAACTAGCATACCATGAAGTTCATTCATATTAAACTTGTCCTTGATAGTGTTATAGTTCATCTGGAATGGACCATACTCAGAGGGCAATGATTTAAGATAAACTACACGAGAAAGTTATCATCCATGTTCATCCCTACGGACTTTAGTCTTGCTGCAATGTTTGTCATTTCAATGACGTTCTCATGCATGCTACGAGAACCATCAAACTTCATGGTGGTCAAAGTAGCCATTAATGTCCCAGCCAGAGACTTATCAGCATTTTGGGAACGCTCTCCTACTAACTTCATGAATTTCTTAGCATTTTCAGTGTGAGGAAGGGTAGACTTGATGTTGTTTGCTATACTCATTCGCATAAACATCATGTCCAGTCTATTTGATCTTTCCCAGGCAGTATGGACCGATTTCTCAACATCACTGCTAGTGTCAATAATAGCAGCGGATTTCTCAACTTGAAGTGCTAAGTCAAGATCCAAGACACCAAGGTGAAATTGGATTTGCTCGCACCATTCAAAGAAGTTAAGCCCATTATACACTGGAACAAACGAAGCATGTGAATGAAGAGAAACATGAATAGGTACTGCAATTAAAAGAGCTGATTGATACATTAATGCTTTGAGATGGTGTAATATAGATTCAACTAAGACAATAGATGTATATTGAAGTTCTTCTTTGGATGATCCAACAATGTACTACATTAAACATAATTGATGCTAAAATTAAATTCACTTGATGGGTAATTGAATGTACTCAAATTAGACATGCCCGTTATCTTTGGATATACTAAACACGTTTAACCAAGTATATTAATTATCCACGGTTATGTTCTTGATTATTAAAATAATTGATCAACCTTTGGGCGACCCGTAAATATTCTATAATCAATGAACTTCAATATACCCACTACAAAATATCTTAATGTCATTTCGATTAATAGCATTACATAATCATGGGTAAATGAAATTTTATTTAATTTAACATCTATAAGTACCTTCTAATTTGGTTACTTTGGTGACGAACAAATTATTCATAATATATATAGAAGTTAAATTAAATAATAAATACCATATAAGATGGGTTTGAATCATTATCAGTGAATATGCTTGGTAAATGCATGTTACTCATCCCAAATTCATATAGTACATATGAGCATACCACTAGTAATCAGAATACTAGAATCAAATATATAGTACTAACCAGCAAAGAGGAATTGAATCTTTTTCACTTATATAAAAGCCATAATATGAAAACTAATGGTTGAATTCTTGCGAAATCATAAACCAGAAACTATAATTAATCTGATAGAATGATGCATTAGTGAATTCCATGTTTATCAACACAATTGCAAATTCCAATCATATAACTAATTACACATGATATCATCACTGCATATGCATACATGCATTATGGATATTCATTAGAAAAAAAAGTGCAATAATAAAGCATATATAAATCATTTGACATATGTTTGTCCACATTCACTGCTCACGAATTATAGGCCAATCAAAACAACAATTCATCATCCATATCAATTATCATGAAATTCACAGTGGATACATATATGAGAAAAATTATATACTAATCAGTAATTGGGGATAATCCCAACGGCAAATGTCAGTGAATTATCAATTGAGAAAAATTATATACTATTCAGTAATTGGGGATAATTCCAGCGGCAAATGTCACTGGATTCTCAATTGATATTCATAAATCAACATAGTTTGCAGTGGAAAACTTTCGTCAGACGTAAATTTGATAATCTTAATCAGAAAATCACTAGTTCTTAAATTTGGGCTCGATACCACATGTTAGCATAAATTTTCAGACGTAATAAACATAAATTTAATACCGGATCTTGAACTTCATGATTTTCACAATTAATTTGCAATCAGGGTACTAACCTTCAACAATCATGTCTTTCTTTGTTTGAAGATGGAAGAAATTATTTTCTCTCTCTTGGCCTTCGTTAATCCCACTAAACGATAATTTTTAGTGATAGATTTTCCTGTTCTGAATGAGTCTATTATAGGCAGAGAGAGGACCGATTTCGGAGAGCATTTATTTGCCAATAACTATTCTGGCATAAACATTCTCAAGACACGTTCTATCAACGTGTGTAGAGGTGGAACAGAAACCAACTCTTATCTGGTCAATTAAGACTTATCTCATAACTTATTTATTTAAACCATTAAGTAAATATTTAAAATTTATTATTTAAATAATTAAATCTTTAATTATTTGCACGTGGACCACATAGTAATTTTACATAATCAACCTTATATATAGGCTATGTGGTTCCTCATTTTCACAATTGAGTTATTGTTAGCCTTATATATAGGTTCTGTGGCGCCTCATTTTCACAATTGCATGTAATTGTTTCATGGGTCGGCTTAATGAAATCTTTGTACGGACTGATCCAATGTATATTAATTGAAGAGAATATTACTCCCTCTGTCCCAATTATATAGTCAAGTTTGACTTTTCACACATATTAAGAAAAATATTGAAAATTACATATATGCAAAATATGAGCTAGTCTCCTGTCAGACCGTCTAATGGATCTAGATCCGTTAGACGGGCCTAAATATCCTACCCATCTCTCAGTCGTGACCCGGATCCGCCCGAAAAAAAAACCCAGAGGCTCCCATTCCCACTCGGACATCCTCGTAATTCATGATTTGGAGCCTTAATTTCCCAGCTCCTTCCTCCTTCAACCACAACCACCGCGCCGCGAGTCATATCTCCCATAAAAACAACCACAACAGCGGCGAAAAACAACACTAAAGAGGGCGTAAGAAACACCACATCATGGTGCACCCACCGGTGCGCACCTACACTGCGTGATATTACCCCATTCTGCCATCTCTACAAATTCGCACCACCACCTCCTTCGATCATCACCTCCGTCGCACAACCATCAATCTATGTGTTCGAATCAAGCCTAATAGGTATTAGTTGGTGGCTATATTCCAACTACTTAGTAGTTAAATCTACATTAAACAAAAGCTTAAGAAGGTGCGACAATGGAGGCTGGAGACAACTTGAAGAATGACAGAGGTAACGAACGTGAACGCGTGTATTTTTCATTTGGTTCATTATTAAAAAGTATTACACGTCACATTCAAATATATAAGATGTATTTAAAAAATATATTAGACTTTATAACTCCGTAGAAATTCTCTGTTTTATATTTAAAAGGCACGACTTTGAAGAAAAGTATTACACATTGCATTCTAATGTATTGGATGTATTAGAAAAATGTATTATACTTTACAGCTTCGTGAAAAGTCTATGTTTTATTATTAAATGGCACAAATTTGTGGAAAAGTGTTACACATTGCATTCCAATGTATTAAATGTATCAAATAAATGTATCAGACTTTTAGGTGCATCATATTATGTATTTTATTTCTTAGTTGTTCCTAACTTGTATTACTTTTAGGTGTAATAACACTAACAAATTCCAGTGATGAGAATAAAGAAGGCAATAATGACATAGAGCATGGGGACAATATCATTCGAATAGAAGCTGAAGGTAAAAATTATTTTTTTGTTGCTCAGAAAAGTATTACAAACACATGCAAAATGTTTTGTGTTTTATTCTGAAAAGTCTCATAATTTTCATACATTCCTTCCTGTTGATTATTTTCTCCTGTTAAATAGAACAGAAGACTTGACTGGTTGTCTTATTGGTATGAAGAAGAATAGTGTTGGAGAAATATATACACTGTATCGCAATTATGCTCGGCACCTTGGATTTAGTATTCGTAGAACAACTACGAGATGCAACGATGTTGGTGTTGTGACGGAAAAGTATTTTGTATGTTCCTGCGATGGATCTACAAGATCCAGAAACACCATTGAAAAAAAAGAAAAAAACTATAATACACGGACACGATGTAGGGCATCATTGAGCGCAAAATTGAACAGCGATGGTGTTTATGAATTTTTTTACCATAGTATGTTGCATAACCACGAACTCATTAGAAAAGAGTGGAGTCATTTGCATTGTTCTCAAAAGGTGATTACCATCAAAAATGCCAATGCTATTGGGGAGATGATTTCTTCTGGAATGAAAGCCACTGAATCTTTCCGATACATGGCGCAAGATGCAGGGGGTGAAGAGTGCATTGGTCATACAATAAAAGACCACATGAATTTTGCGAATCGTTTCAAAATGAATGAAATAGAGGCAGGCGATGCACAAACGCTGAATGACATATTGTACCAACAAGATGCTGAAGATCAAGACTTCTTTTTCAGAGTGAAATTAGATGATATAGGAATGTTGTATAAGCTATTTTGGAGGGATTCAATAATGAAGCAGATTATAAGATATACGGTGATGTTGTTGTCTTTGATACAACATATCGAACAAATCGATATAATTTGATTTGTGCCCCTTTCGTTAGGATTAATAATCATTTGAAGAACGTGATGTTTGGTTGTGCCTTCATAGCGGATGAGAAAACTGAATCATTCGATTGGTTTTTTTTTAAGTTTTTAAGAAATCAATGGAGGGTCAATGCCCTATATCAATCTTCACAGATCAAGATCTAACAATTGGAAATTCAATTGAAAAGGTAAAATATTAATGTACAATTTGCACTTCAGTGAATGTGTAATACTTTTCTTTGTTAATGGTAATACATTACAATGTCGTATGTAATACTTTTCAGTGTTAAATGTAATGTCTACTTTACTGTGCTCTGTCTTACAAACTGCACTTCAGTTTATATTTAAAAATATGCTTTTCTGTTTATATGTAATACTTTTCTTTCTTAATACTAATACAACCAATTGTTATATATAATACTAGCAATCTGTTTTGTTTATTTTTTTATGTAGGTTTTCCCAGGAACGCAGAAAAAGGTTATGCTTATGGCACCTCTACCAAAATGTTGTAAGCCGGTTCAGGAAGTTGAAAGGCGACAAATGCTTCAGCGACGCATTTACCAAGTTTTTATCAGGGGGCACAACTGAAGCAAAATTCTAGGACTATTGAGAGAAAATGATTACAAAAACTGGGTTAGAAGACCATCCATGGATTAAGAGGTTATTTGATTTAAAGGAGAAGTGGTGTACAACATTAAACAAAGACTTTTTTCTCACATTTGAATATTGTCTTCACAGCGAAGTGAAAGTACAAACTATGGAGAACAACAAGTTTGACTGACTTTTATAAGATTTTTTCAAGGAAATAATTAAACGTTGGAGGAGCAATGAAGCGAAGAATGAATTTCAGTGTCCAAGGGCGGCTCCTACATCTGTATTGACATTGACTGGGCTATTGAACCATGCTTCTGAGGTATACACATTGACACTATTTAAAGTTTTTGAAGATGAATTTTTGAAGTCAATTTCCACTTCTTTTATAATGTTACATTTTGAGAGCGACATTATGTTTTATACTATTTTGAATGATGATGGAGTTGGTTCACATACAGTGGCATTTTGTACTGCAACTAAATTGATAAGTTGCTCTTGCAAGAGATTTGAGGATTGTGGTTTACTTTGTCATCATTCGTTACGGGTCCTTCATGTGAATTCAGTGACTAAAATACAAAATTGTTATATCAAAAGAATGTGGACAAAGTTTGCAAAAAAAGACTTATATGATAGATAAGTTTGAGGAATTGGACAGAGTAACAGGCCTAAGGATTGCATTCCTTGGCGTCATGAAATGGCGCACAAGTATTATAGTCTTGTATTGAAATGCCAAGAAAATAAGAAAGCAAGAAGAATCATTGAAGATGGTTATAACTGGGATTCTATGGCTATTGATGAATTGATGGCTGCTACAATGAATTCTGCAGCTGAAACTGAGATTTCTAGTTCTTCTACTAATATCCTAGATCCTACTCGTTCAGTTACAAAGGGCAGAAAACAAAGAGCGAAAGGGCATTTTGAAAAAAGCAAGAAGAAGAAGAGTGCTGACATATCAAACACAAATACATCAAGGGAGTTCGGGTAAAAAACTTCTAATCCTAGACTGTTTTAGGATGGTTGATTATTTGTACTTAATTCTGATTATTGTTTACAATTCACTTTTCTGGCAATACATTGTAACTTATCTGCTAATACTTGACAATGTATTTGCTAATACATTTTACCGTATCTGTTGATACATTCTTATTTTTGTGTGGGAATTCATAGCTTATTATATTGTTACTGGTTCTGATTATTTCAATGTCTTTTCATATCTTATATTTTATAATACATTTTTGGTTGTGTCACTTTTCTGGCACAGGGGATTAATACATTGTAATGTATCTCCTAATACTTGTCATTGTATCTACTGATACATTTCTTATTTTGTGAAAAATATTCCTGAACACTATGATACTTATTCTAGGACTGTTTATTATTTGAACTTAATGCATGCATTGTAAAAACATACGAATCCTATAATACTTGCAACTGCTTGTAAAAAGCCCTCAGCAAGTAGTTTGCATAAAAACATTACTCGTTTATGTTAATACTTTTGTGTTTCACATCTAATACTTTTTTGTTCAACAATTAATACATTTCTTAGGGAACAATTTTTTTTGCAAGATAAACACATGAAAAAAGATATAATTTCAAGTTTCCATACTAATACTTTCAAGTTTCAATACTAATACATTAGTTGTACTTCTACTAATCCCCTGTACCAACCATCTACGACAAACAAAAGCAGGACTATATCTCCAGCTCACAAAAAGCAGTGCTAATACTTTTTACATTCAATAATAATGCATTTACACGTAACTAGTAATGCTTGCATAAAATATTCAAATTGTTTTTTCATAAACATTCAAAAAATCCAGCCAGCCATGCGATCCCTATACCAACCATCCTCTAAACACAAAACAACCAACCATCTTCAGACCATGTACATCATAAACACATTATGTTAACAAAACATATCACTATGAAACTAATAAAAATGACTCTAGGGTCAATAAAATCTTATACGAAATAATTTTTCAAGCTACTTCAGGGCACCCGCAAATTCAAGAACATCTTTCTCAAGTTGAACTCATTTCTCATTCAACGGGTTCAACAGAATTTTGAAACATAATGATGCCCTTAAAGCACGCCTTACACTGTGCTACAAAAAAAAAGACATGAAAACAAAATAATACATGAAATGGTCAATATAAGCAATATTTGTTTCGGCAATAATCATACCAGTTTCAAATCTGGCTTTGAGTAGACTTGCCCAATAAAATTTTTCATGCGGTGCATTAAAAATACACCACAATCCATGTTGTTGGCGCTGCCTTGCCAGCTCAAGGGATCATTTTCTCAGGGAAAACGCTCAACCTCTTGGGTCTCGTGGATGACCTAATTCTTTCGCCAAAACAGAAAAATTATTTTGCTGGAATAAGTGAAAAAACAATAAGAATATTAACTAATATTTATGATACTTTTACAGAAATAATCTAATGTAACAAAATATTGTAGTTTACCACAACAGTCCCGAGCTTGTTGTACTTTTTTACACCAGCCTTATGGTGGACTAAATTGTCCAGATATTGCACCTTGCCAGCATCAAAATTGATGACAATAGTTACAAAATGCCCTTTGAAGCAAACTGGGAAAAAAATCTACAGTTTCAACAAAAAAGGAATATTAGCTAATACATTGCAGTGTAACAACTAATACCTTACAGTGTAACAACTAATACTTTACAGTATAATAGCTAATACATGAAAAGAATAATAAGTAATACTTTTTATTAGAAATAAAAATGATTTCTTACCAAGTCAAACCCACTCAAGTCGATCACTCTTCCTTTCATCATCAATCGAGTCCAACAATCTCTCAAATCTTTTCCCCAATCTCTGCTAGTGATTTCTTCAACAATGTTTGCTATGTATAACTGTTGAAAATAAAACACAATATTAAACATACCACTACTTAATGTAGAGCATGACAATACATGAAAAAAAAAATATTGTTTGCTTACAGAATGCTGAGCATAGAAGTAGAAGCATTTCCTCCTCTTTGCATCCACTGTTCTTCTGTTGAGGAGCAAAGTCCATGCATCAATTATACTGATGTGGATCAAACTTTCATCATTTAACATGTGCATATCAGCAAGCGACACGTAAAAAGCACCAGCATGTGCAAAAATTGGTTCAAGCTCGATTGAAAAAAATAACTTACAAAAATTAATAATGAAAACAATATTATTCAAAGAACATAATCAAAAATGGCAGTTCAAACATTACTTACTCTTGCTTTCATTTGTGATTGAAGAAACAGTAGTCAGCCACATCCTTTTGCTTCCTTGACAATACAACACCAGTAAAATTCTTGCTGTGTGTTTTCATAAATGAACACCTGAAAAGTTTCTTCTCACGGATGGACCACCGTTAAACTGTTTCCACAAAACAATGGTCAACGATTAGTATCAACTAATACCTTCCAGTGTAACAACTAAAACTTTACTATGTAACAACTAATACATTACAGTGCAACAACTAATACCTAATAGTATAACAACTAATACATTATAGTGTAAAAACTAATACTTTACAGTGCAACAACTAATACCCGATTCATCAACCGCCGCTAACTCCTTTTCATTCTTCTCCTTTCATCATCCTTCTCAAGCCAGGTATTACATCCTCATGTATTAAATCCTCTTCCAGGGTCGAATATCAAAGCGGAGCATTAAAGGGTTAATGAATTTCTTTATTCTTTCAAATTTTCTCACAACCTCATCAACATATTCATGAAGCTTGGCACTAGAAAAAGAGTGTTGAGTCTTAGACAACTCAAAGCCCCGTGAGACAATGAAGTTTCTTTTTCACCCAATTGTGCCTCGCAACTTCCTCGACCCTCTCCATGTCCGCATGAAATATAATATTCAAGTCCCTCCTCGCAGAACATGAATAACTCAGTCATTTCCTGCAAAACAAAACAACAAAAACTTTAGAAAACTACTAATAATACATATAACAACATTTATCTTATATCCTTGGACAATTTGTGGATCTAATCATCAACCATCTCTCCCTTTGGAAGCTTGTAATTGATCGATTTGAACAACTTATTATCCTCGCTGTCATCATCCTTCTGAGATTTCTTTCTCTCCTATGTCTCACATTTCTTCCAATCCTCATCATCTTTCACTTGCTCTTCTTCCTCAACAATAATGTTGTATCAAGGGTAGGGTTTTGGGTTCTGCCGACCTTGCCATTTCAACCTATGAAGGTACAAGATTTGAGTAACCAAAACGCATCCACTTACATTATTAACATTCCTCGTGTTGTACTTGTTCACAACAACACAAAACCTATTCAGAACATGTGTTCACCAATCCAACTGGTTTATTTAGTCAACCTAAATAACTGATCGTAAAACACCAAAGTCCACATTCATGTTGGCACTTTGTGTTAAGAAGGAAGACAATGAAAATAACACAAAAAAACATTTAAAATCATCACTGCCGTCAACCATACTCTCCATCACAGACTTAAAAGACTTCAGACTAACTTCTCCCTTAAACTAGTACTTATCATTCCAATCAGCCATTAGACCTAAACTCTCATTATTTCTTAACACATCACAACCTTCATTCCTTGGCAGAAGAAAACAATCACAAATATCATCCGCCTTCACCACAAAACTCTTATTTTGATCTATCTTAAGAAGCTGACTTGTACCATTAAAGTTGCTAATTAACCACCTAAGCATTTTTGTGGGGATTGCATTCACCCCAGCCATCTTTAATAGCCCTCCGAAACCAATGGCTTCAACATCTTTCTTTTGTGCAACAGTTAGTATGGATACCACTTCACATAGACCACGTTGTCTACATTGTGTGACAAAATCACTGCAAAAAATGTAAAAAAATAGGTCAGTGCTTATACTTTACATTGTAGACACTAATACTATTAACAGAGTATAGTAATACATTTTAGCTCTTTTTCTTTTCATTGCAATATTTTTCTCTTGTTGCTGCTTCTTTGGTGGAATATATTCCTCACTTGAGGATCGATCCTCATATGGAACCAAAGCCAATGAGGGGATATAATCATGTTCATCATTTTCTGACCTCTTTGTCGGGTTCTTAGTACGCGTTTTGTTATTGCACACACAAAAATGCCAAAACACCAACAACATAAAAACCACAGAAATCAATAACTAATAATTTACAGGGTAAAACTAGCACTATTCAAACTAACTAGAATTCACATAATAACTAATACTCAAAGATAACAACTAATATTTGAGAAGTAGTAATATAAAATGTCAAACACCACCAACATAAAAACAAAGAAATCATTACTAGCACTTTACATGATATATACTAATACTATTCAAACTAACTACTAATACATATAAAAGAAACAACAAAAATAAATAGCAGCACAAAACACCTATAAGAGCAGGAAACTAGGGTTTGGACTGATACTTTTCAGTATAACAACTAATACAATTGAGAGTAACAAGTAATACAAAATATAAAAGACTACCAACATAAAAACATGGGGCTAACAACTTAACAAGAAGTGAAAACAGAGAGATCATTGATAATACTTTACATTATATCAACTAATATTATTTGAACTAACTACTAATATATTTGAAAAAAAGATTATAAAACATAGAAATGTTTGGATAACTTAAATGTTCACTAACAAAATCATTGAAGTAAACAAAAAACACATAAGCAAATGAAAATAACACAAAACCTGCTAAAAACTAGAAACTAGGGTTTGAAATCGAGAATATCAAATAAATCACCACAAACTTTAAATCCTAGACATTAAAACTCGATGAAACTACTTTGTTGACGCAAACATTACCTTCTTGATCGAACATGAACGAACTTTAGTATTTTGAAAACAACACGAACATGTGAACGGTCTTCAAAAACTCTAACGAAAATGATACAAGATCTTGAAAACTCCTCGTGACAACCGTGCTTGAAAAAGTATGGAAGAGAAAAAAATGACCAAAATATCTTGTGTTGAATGAAATGTGAGAATTGAGAAGTGAGAAGTCACATGCAACAAAGGACGGTTCAGTTTGAAAGAGGAGAGGGAAGAGGTGATGTATCAAATGCCCGCTGAAAATTGAAAAGTCACGTTAAAAATTACAAAAATGCCATTTGGCGGCGGAAATTACAAAACTACCACTAAGTCGCGGTCGCTCAGTTTAATAGGGACTAGTTAGACGGTCCGACAAGAGTTATTGTGGCAAAATATTTCTTGTTTTATTTGCTCTTTTTAATGAATAATGTAAATTATAAAATGCTTATTAAATAGTGTAAATTATAAAATGCTTATTAAATAGGATTATAAAGGGTTATGAAAATATAGAAAGTGGACTCTATATTTGGGACATCCCAAAAACATACTGGACTATATATTTGTGATACTATTTTATTCTTTCGGACCTATGTGATGAGTGAATTGATGGAATCATGGGTGTTCGTACACTTACGGTTACTAGTTCTAAATCTATCTATATACACAATAACAATTTTGTTATTACGTCTATTAACACTTGATAAAGACAAATCTCGGTGTTTGTTACTTAAAACGTGTCCACTATTTAAAATATATTCAAATCTAAATATACAGAAATAATTCATGCACACCGTTGTGGACACTTTAAAATATATTCAAATCTAAATATACAGAAATAATTCACGCACACCGTCGACACAACTTATCTATTGTTTATGATGCAATATCTTTTGGAGTTGATCACTATCATTACGTTATTGATTATATATGAAATCATATATGAATACAAATATTTGATTATTACAGATGTCAAAATAGGCCATGTACGATGGGTCGGCCGGTGAAAAGCCGGAGTAGGCTGTAATTTGGAGGTCCAAAAAGGATGGTGTCTATTTAATCCAGCCCAAAAATTCGGCCAACCCGATCAATTAATGTGTTTTTCATGGGGTGGGTCGGATCGATCTAAAAAATAGTCGTTATATAGAATTTGGCTCGACCCAAACCGATTTTCCTCTTTGGCCCAACAGGACAACCCAATCGACCTATTTGACAACTATACTTATTATAAGAAGAGCCCGTGCATCACACGAGGCCCATATCTAGTAGATAATAAGAAACAAAGATATTGGAAAATAGAATAGAATTATATAATTTATTTCGCATTTAAATAAAGTTACAATTATACATATTATCCATACGATTTATTAAAGTATAAGACAAATCACATAATAGAATTGATAATCTCGCGTGAGAATTGAGTAGGGGTGGCATATTATTGCAGACATGCAATTTTTAGACCGGTCCAATTAGTGAGCCCAACCTAATAAATACTAACCCCAAACAAACACGGCTTCCCGAGCTTAACGTGAAAATGCTAGTCTATATTCAATAATTGTGTGTTGTGTTCGTGTCGAGCAATCGTACCATTGCCAGAATCGGTCGGCCACGACTTTCGTGGAGGCCCTTAGCGATAAGAAAAAAAGGGGCCCGTATAAAAAAATTACAACAAAAAACTTCAAGCTCCAAGAAAAATATTTTTATTTTATTTTGAATTAGAATTTAATTAAATTTTTTTAGTACTATTTTAAAGAAAAGGGTCATTCGTTTTTTTTAAAGTTTTTCCATTTGATATTTTTAATTTTTGGGGGCCCTTATATATATATATATTTTTAATAAAACATGTATACATATATAAAGACCTATGTAAGATGGGGCCCTTCAAAATCGAGGCCCCGGTTGCCCTCGGCGACTACCCCTCGGGCAATGCGGCACTAGAATTGCAATGGCCAGTTTATTATGATTGCATGGAAATCTTATTTCGGTAATCTCGAATTTATTGTAGTGTTATTTTCGTTTTCGTGGTTTGTAATATTATTTGGTTGTCACTCCTTTCGTTTCATTTAAATTAATTAAGGTCTTAGCTCTTTTAAAAAAATTATTAATATAATAAGACAATAATTAAAATATACAACATAATTGACAAAATAAAATAATCATAAAAAATATGAAACAAAACATAATTATTGGGAGACAAATTCGATTTTTGTCAATTAATTATTTCATTATTTTACGCATTTATCTAATTCAAATTTATTTAATTAATTGTCCTATATTATTAATTATTATTTGGTCCCAGATATAATTATCCAGTCCAGCGACCCGTTTTGACCCAGCAACCCATTTGACTGTTAATTTTCCGTTTTAACGACCTAAAATTTCGCGTTGTTAATTTTACATTTTTCTTTGATTTCTTGGTAGGTTAATCATTTGCGGAGCGCAAGTTCTTTGTTTGTGACCATCGACATCAAAGGTTTCCAACACATGGAAAAGGACTTGGCCAATGCAACAATGGTCGATCTCTATTAATGATGAACCCAAGGGCAAGGGCGAACGAGAAATAATAATGGGGTGGGCGATGCTAAAACGGGGTGGGCGATACACAAATATCATATAAATTATAATTAATTTTTGGGCAATTGACAGAAATACCCACCCTTTTTAAGTCGATGTCATCATTTACGCTTCCCCGTACAATTTTACCTAAATTTACGCTCCGCTCTTTTTACACAACAATGCGCTCCAAAGAAAAATTCCGAGGAAATTTTTACGCTTTGTTTCAACATTGTTTCTAACATGTTTCAAACATGTTTATGTGTTCCAACATTGTTTCTAACATCTTTCTTTTAATAAAAATATGCAAAAATTGTATTTAAACATCGAAAACTTCATTGAAACAACAAAGAAACATCGATTAACATTAAAAGGGTATAGAAACAACCTAGAAACAACGCAAAAAATATTTAAAATACAACATGAATAAAAAAAGCTTAAAGATAGGTAAAAATTGTATTTACACATTGAATACTACATGAAAACAATAAAAAAAATTATTAGAACAACATTAAAAATATTATAGAACAACATCGAAACAATAGAAACAATGTACAAAATAATATATGAATAAAAAACAGCATAGAAAATAGGTTAAAGTTGTTTTGAAACATCGAAACAACAAAGAAACAACATAGAAACAACAAAGAAACAAATTTAAACAACTTATATAACATATAAAACAATGCAGGAACAAAAAAAAAACGAAAAAAATAAAAATAATCAAAAAATAGCAAGGAGCGTTAAAAAAAATTTAGGTACAAAGTAAAAATATAGGCATAAAAATAATTGGAGCGTATCGTGTGGTAATGGCACAAAAATCAGCGTATTCCATGTAATTTCCCTTTTTTTTTTTTCTCAAAGTTTGTAGTGTAGCTGTGTGTTTGCATCATATAGATAGAAATTTAATTTATTTCGTTCCTTTAGGAATTCCTAGAATTAAAACTCTTTAATTGAATTTATCAAAGTTATGTTAATTTAAAAATTTTAACTAAGCCAAGAATTAGAGATGTTATTGCTTATTCTCCGCTTAAAATTACATGTTAGCAATACGACTGAACGAAGCACACTGATTGCA